>SKCR01032827.1:0-149904 GCA_019454045.1 Zanthoxylum bungeanum
TGGTATAACAATCACAATGGTGTCATCTTCACAAGCTGCTTTAATGGAATTCATTGACCTTTTTTGCGTGGCTATCTATGCATCATGAAGCTGAAAGCATGCATATCAGCAACACTAAAGTAAAAGATAGGCTCTGCTGATAAGCAAATTGCCTAAATGATATGCAAACTATCAGTTAGTTCACGTCGAGACGAATACCGTGGTATTTTCCGGCGATCAAACGGAGGTCGGACCAGCCCGCACGCGCCGTACGCGCACTCGCCACGCGTCGACATGCGCTCCAGAAGTTGAAGACGACATACGTGTCAGTCACGTCATCAGTTCCAGTACTGTCAGCTACCATGTCAGCAGATTCGGTACAGTCAGCGCCACGTCATCAGTTCCGGTATAATCATATACCATATCAGTACTTCCAGTACAGTCAACTACCACGTCATCATTTCGGTACATTTATCTTCCACGTCAGATTCAGATACAATTAGTTGCCAAATCATCTGTCACGTGTCAAACGCGTCAGCATACCTGATAAATTTCATTGAGTCTCTGAAATTTACATTTAGCCCCAGAAGTTTTAGAAATTAACAAATCAGCCATTGAGTCGGATTTGGACTAACGAATAGTCAAATCCACCATTTTCGACCATTCATAACGCAACAATGACATCCGATTTGTGAAAATCAGCCCTGATTTTGTCCTATTTTCATTTTAAATCTTAAACTTAAAATGGAAACGGAATATTAATATTCTGGTGCAATGATTAAGCTGACGACAACAAATTACTCTCTCTGGAGACCTCGAATGATAGATTATTTACACTGCAAAGATCTGTACGATATGATCGAGAAAGATGGAGTGAAACTATATTCTGTCAAAGAGAGTGATTTGAACAAACTCAACAACAAAACTTTGTGTCATATTAGGCAATGGATCAGCCACAACGTCTTAAACTATGTAGCATAGGATATAGATGCTAATGAAATGTTGATGAAGTTGGAAGGCATGTATCATGCCAAGACAACTCGAAATAAAGCCTTTATGCATGTAAATGGGTCGGGGCCGGGCTTTGATAAGCCTGGCCCGAGCCCATGAAGTAAAATTTAGGCCTGGGTCATGGAAAAGTTCGGCCCTGAGATGTTACCGAACCGGTCCGGCTCGGGTCGGGCTTTATCAGGCCCGTTTTTTATATAAAAAATCACATATATAATTTATTATATATATATATATTATTTTTCTTAAGCCCGGGCCGGGCCCTGACTTTTTGAGTTGAGCCCAGCCAGAAACTGAGCCCGAGTTGGCCTCTAATTCTAAAGATCGGCCCAATGTTTTTTATACCCCGGGCCGGGCAGGACCGGACCCAAGCTTTTTTTGCAGCATAAAAGCCTTATAACGAGGCCTTTGGTGAACTTTATTTGATGAGCGAAACTTAAGTAGCAAAGAACATCAATGAGTTCCAGAGCTCGTGAAACCAGTGTAGGCATTGTATTTTTGCATGTAAACCCGATGATGAGTCTCATTTGGAGGCACTACCTTTTGAGTCACGAAAGCCGCGAGAAACGGATATCGGAAGGGGAAATTCAGAATAAGCAAGGTTCACTGTTTTCGTTCGTGCTGCGTTCGTGTATGCGTTCGAACGGCAAACAGATTGCGGGCGTTCGTGTCGCGTTCGAGCAAAGCGTTCGAACGGTGTCGGTAATTCTGGTTTTGCTGCTAGCCTCAACCCAAGCCCAATTAGCCCACCAAGCCCATAAGACACATCCTAATTAAATCAAATATTAATTAAATTAAAAGTCAATTAAATCAAATATTAAACCATTTACCAATTAAATAAAACATAAAATATAATCATACCTAATCTAAACCAATCAAATATAATCATACCAAGTTAAAATCAATCAACCAATATATTATTCCCAAACTTAAAATATTGTATGCCTAATCAACATAAACTAAATATTCAACATTCCCTATCTAGCCAAGATTTGTCCCCCCTCAATCTTTGACTTCCCTAATCCAACACCAAATCAAATCCCTTTCCTTGTCAAGCCTAACCTTTTGCCTATAAAAAGAACTCTTCACCAACCTTCTCAACCCTAGCTAGCTAGCTGATACACAACACACATGAAAATTACAGAAAGAAGACACCCAAAAACAGTAAGAAAAAATACAGAGGAAACGGCAGCGAAACCACAAGGAAACAGCAGCAAAACGGACTCAAAAACGGTAGATTGAGCGGCAAAACAGTGAAGGAAAAGGCAAACCAGTGAACCAGAAAAGTTGCGGAGCTTTACCCCTTCTGATCTTCGTGAACGCGAGTCCGAGAGACGGCTTAAAAGGTTAGACCTGAGGGTACTTTTCACACTCATCTTTATTTGATTTTTGTTATTTATTTTGATTGTATTTACTGTTTGTTAAATCTTGTTTGTGTATGATGTGTGTTGTGGGTATTGGATGAATGGAAGAGTGTCGTCTCTTGTGGTATATAGGATGGAAACCCAGACGTAAATTCCGTAGCCGAATCCGAATGGACGGTAGTGCGGTCTGTACTTGGGACACAACTCCACGTACCGCTTGAGTAAACGGCACCATCTTTTGTTTGTGTTGCTTTTGTTTATTTTTCGTCACTTGAATTCTGTATGTTGTTTATTTATGCATGATTCGATCGAGCGCATGGGCTTAGTAAGTGGAATGAAAAATCCCCTATGGGGAGGGGTTAAAGCCATTTACCACGATGCTTTGCCGCGCCGGTTGATGTGTGTTCGGTTGGATGCAAGATGCGTTCAATCGGGCATACTTAGTTTGATATTATTATATTTATCTTTTTATGCATGGTTCAATCAAGCGCATGGGCTTAGTGAGTTAGTCCAAAGGTCCTCTATTTGAGAGACGAAGAGCCTAAAAGGCCACCTTTGTGACATTACTTCGCCGCGCTGGACGAAGTGTGTTTGGGTTGAATGTACGTTCAATTGGGCATACGAAGTCCTACACTTTTATTGTCTTTATTTCATGTGTTGTGATGTGACGCGCATGAGCTTAGTATGTTGGTCTAAAGGTCCTCTCTTTGAGAGACCAAGAGCCCCAAAAGGCCACCTTTACGGCAGTACTTCGCCGCGCCCCTTTATTTTGTTGTTTATGTATTGCGTCTCATTTCATACATCAGGTCTGTTCCCGTTCGAACGTGTTTACGAACGCAACTCGAACGCGCATGCATTTTGCCTTATCATGCATCAGGTCTCATTTCCGTTCGAACGCGTTCACGGACGCCACACGAACGTGAGCATTCTGTTTCATTTCTGTTCGAACGCGTTAACAAACGCCATACGAACGTAAGCATTCTGTTTCATTTCAGTTCGAACGCGTTATCAAACGCCACACGAACGCGAACATTCTGTTTACCGTTCGAACGCGTTTACGAATGCTACACGAACGCGCACACACTGAACTGAGTCTGTCTTATCATATTCATGCATAATTGCCTCTTGGTTGATCTTTCTTGTATTATGTAGCCAATCATATTATTTGTATTCCTGCATGTATCCATTCTATGTGTTCTTGGGATGATATTCAAGCATGATTAGGCTGTTAGCATGTTATTTGGGTAATAGGTTCATGAGATAGTACTCAAGCATGATTAGGTTGTTCTTAGTTTTCCATATCATATGATCGAGAAATGTTCATGAGATTGCCATGTGATGTTGCATGTTGTGATGACTAATTCCCTGCATGTAGAGTTAGAAGCATGATACTCTTGGAAATAAGTGTTACTTAGGCCTGATTAAATTATTACACAAATCCTTTCATTACAAGTGACATAAGTAAGGGACCATTCCGAACCCAACGGTTTGAGGTCTTCCCTTGCGAGGGGTGAGTGCGACCTTAAATCTCATTTTCCCGGTTCACACCAGGTGGCGACTCCATTATTCTCCGGTTTAGTCCCCTGTGGCTACTCCGTACTCCCGACCGGGCCGCGAGCCCAGGACAGCATGCGTCGCCCCAGATTCCTGTGTTCCCACACCAGTTGTCTGCAATAGACATGGAACTGAGAGACGAAGTATAAGCCCTCCTACTACTTAGTTCTCTTCCTGATAGTTGTGAAACATTGGTGGTTACTCTCAACAATTCGGATCCAGGAGGCAAACTTACTATGCCTATGGTAAAATATGCCTTGTCAAATGAGAAGGTCGGAAGAAAAGACGTGGGAACAGATCAGACACAAGCCCTCATCATGGAGAATCGAGGAAGACAACGAGATAAAAATCGAGGTAGAAGAAAAATTAATGGCAAATCCACAGATGGAAAAAGCCTACTTACAAGTGCTACCATTGTGGCATAGAAGGCCGCTTAAAGAAGAACCGTTGAAAGCTATAACAAGAGCAAAGTCAAGGCAATTCCCAGCCGAAGATCAACGATGAAGAGACATCAGGAGATGTAGCCATCTGCTCCATCCAGAAAAAGACATGTCTTCACACCTCAACTCAAGATGTTGAGTGAGTGGTGGATACTGCAGCATCCTACCACGTCATCCCTCATATGGATTTCTTCACAACATACAAAGTAGAAGACTTTGATGTAATGAAAATGAAAAATATTAGTTCCTCTCAGATATTGGGAATTAGTGATATTTAGATGCGGACAAATACAGAGTGTACAATAACACTGAAGGATGTGAGACATGTTCCAGAACTTAGGATTAATCTACTCTCAGGAGTAGCCCTTGAAAAACAGAGATATGCAAGCCACTTTAGCAATGACACACGAAAAATGATAAAAAGTGTCATGATCGTTGCCCGATGACATATTTACAATACTTTATACAAGACTTTTGTGAAGATATATGCAGAGAGCCTCAATGTATCTGAACGAGAGGCTTCTCAAAATTTGTGTTATTAGAGACTCGGTCACATGAGTGAGAAATTATTGCATACCTTGACAAAGAATGATATAATCATTGTCTACAAGAATATTGTTCTAGATCATTGCAGTCATTGTCTATTCAATAAGAAACATAAGTATCTCTTAATTTCTCTTATACGAGAACTTCAGAGTTGCTTAGTCCAATATACTCTGATATTTGTGATCTCTTGGAGGTTAATTTAATAGGCGGTCACAAATACTTTCTGAATTTCATTGACGATGCTTCTCGGAAAGTGTTGGTGTATTTTCTGGGAAAAAAAAAGAATCGGGTCCTGGATCATTTTCAAAATGTTTCATGCTATGGTAGAGCGCGGAATATTGAAGAAATTTAAGTGTTTTCATTCAGATAATGGAGGTTAGTACATTTCCAGAGAGTTCGATACCTACTGCAGAATACACAACATTCGACACGAAATGAATGTTTCACCCCACAGCATAATGATGTTGCTGAAAGAATGAACCTCACCATTATGAAGAAATTCAGAAGCATGATCAACATGGTTAAGCTGCCAAAGACATTATGGGGAGAAATAGTTCGTGCCATCTGCTACATGATCAATAGATCGCCATCTGCATTGTTGATTTTTGAGATCCCAGAGAAAGTGTGGTATGGTAAGAATCCATTATATTCTCACCTTAGAACATTCAGTTGTTTAGCATTTGCACAGTATCCAAGGAACTCAGACAAAAGCTCGATGCAAGGACTACTCCATACATCTTCATAGGTTATGCAGAAGAGGAATTCAGATACAGGTTATGAGACCTGAAGGAAAAGAAAGTCATCAAAAGCATGAATATATTGTTTTTTTGAAGACCATACAATAGAAGACATTGAACAGTCCAAGATGCATGTCTTCTAATTACAGTTCCGATAAAATTGATTCAAATCAAGACACAACCCCAACACCAACACGAGTGACCACAGATAATGATGAGGTGCATGATATGTCAGAAGCAGAATCAGATGAGGAAGAAGATGGTGTTGAGTAGAGGGAGCCGCAACCTGCTCCATCAGAGGCTACAAGATCATCTCATATCTGGATGATGATAGACCTTTAGAAGCCAATGAACCTCAAGTACGAATATCTGTGTGAGACCGGAATCCATCAACCAAATACTCAGGATCTAACTATATTCTGCTTATTGATGATGGGGAATCAGAAAATTTCAAGGAAGCTATATCTCATAAAGACAAAGAAAAATAGATGTACGCAATGCATGATGAAATAAAATCTCTGTAGAAGAATCATACTTATGATATAGTCAAGCTCTTGTAAGGCAAGAAGGCACTGAAGAACAAACAGGTGTTCAAGCTGAAGAAAGATGGCAGCGGAAATGTGGTGAAACACAAAGCCCGGTTAGTAGTCAAAGGATTCCTACAGAAAAAGGGAATCGACTTTGATGAAATTTTTTCACTAGTTGTAAAAATGGATTCAATCCGAGTTATCATAAAATTGATGGCTAGTTTGAACGTAGAGGTTGAACAGATGGATGTTAAGACATTATTTCTTCATGGTGATTTACATGAAAAATCTATATAGAGCAACCAGAAGGTTTCAAGATTTCTGGAAAAAAGAACATTGTTTGCAAGCTAAAAAGAAGCTTGTACGACCTCAAGCAGGCACTAAAGCAATGATACAAGAAGTTTGACTCATTCATGGTGAGTCAAGGCTACAAAATAACTACAACAGACCAATGTGTTTACATTCAAAGGTTTCCGGATGGAAATTTCGTTGCTCTTTTATTATATGTAGACGATATATTGATCATTGGACAAGATGCAGCGAAGATCAGCCAGCTGAAGAAAGAACTCGCTAAGTCTTTTGAAATGAAAGACTTAGGACCAACTCAACAGATTTTAGGATGCAAATAGTTTGAGGCAAACTGAACAAAAGGTTGTGACTTTCACAGGAGAATTATATTGAACGGGTAATCAGAAGATTCGATATACAGAATGTTAAACCTGTCATCATTCCGCTAACGCACCACTTCAAACTAAGCAAGCCAGCAATGGTTCGTGCCCCTCATCCCATAAAGAGATTGAAGAAATGTCATCAATATCATATTCTTCAACAGTTGGAAGCCTAATGTATGCTATAGTATGTACCGGGCCAGATATTTCTCATGTAGTGGGTGTAGTGAGTCATTTTCTCTCAAACCCAGGAAAAGAACACTGAGAGACAGTCAAATGGATTCTCAAGTACCTCAGTGGTACATCAAAGTTATGTCTGTGCTACGGGGGAGCTGATTCAATCTTGGAAGGCTATACAAATTTAGATATGGCAGAAGATCTTAATGGTAGAAAATCTACATCAGGTTTTCTCTACACTTTTATAGGGGGTTGTGTCATGACAGTCAAGATTGTAGAGATGTATTGCATTATCCACAACAGAAGCTGAGTATATTGTAACAGCGGAAGCATGAAAGGAAATGTTGTGGTTAAAGTGTTTTCTCCAAGAATTAGGGATCAAGTAGACAGAATACAAGATACATTGTGATAGTCAGGGTGCTTTAAATTTGAGCAATAATTCAATGTATCATTCTCGGACGAAGCACATCGATATTCGTTATCATTGGATATGCGAGATCATAGATGAACAACTGCTGAGACTAGTGAAGATCCACACAGATGAGAATCCAGCCGATATGTTAACAAATGTGGTTACTCGGGATAAGCTAGAGCTGTGCAGAGACATAGTCGGGATAGCTGTCAGATGACAATCGTTTCAGATGCAGCTGGAGAGGGAGAATTGAATGATCCAGCTGCCTTCCATTGCCCCCAATCTTTGTTATTCATTGTCAAATATTGATCCCCACCATTGCCACCATTTTCAAGGTTTGATGCAATCATAAAAAATGTCCAAAATAACTTTAGGGGAGAACTATTCCGTTGTTGACAAATTGAATAAGAATTTTACTATATATATGGAGCTCATTTGAGAGCTCAAACCATCCAAATAATTAAGTTTCATGTAAAGAGAGCTTAGAGAGTGTAAAGTGAGTGAAGTTTTTTTTTTGTAAAATTTAAACACTTGTAAATTTTATTCTTGTAATAATATATTCGTTTTTCCTCATTAAACACTCTCCAGTGATCAGATAGTCACAACAACCCACTCACCATCTTTGTTCATTAATAATCTAGGTCAAAAGTTATTTTTATTTATTTATTTATTTTTGACCAATTAATCCATAAAATGTGTTTTATATACCCATAATTTTTTTTAGAAATATTGGAAATCCCGCAGTCAAACCACCCGACATGAGCTTAAACGGAGTAGGTAAAACCCCTAATTGTCATAAGCTCTTACAATAAATACACTCATAGACTCGAACTCATGACCAAAATTACCACCAAACCACATCATTTGAGACTTATATACTCATATGCAAAAAAAAATAAAATAAAAAATAAAAAACATGTTGCTTATGATACTTGATACTGATGTTGATATCAGGTTGAGAGTGTTAGAGAATTGTTGATTTTGTATTTGAGAGGGAGAGAAAAAGAGTTTGTGAGAAGTTAGAGAGAGTCGGGGTTTAAAGTTTTTGAGACGAGGAATTATAAGAGTGGTAATTTTGTTTAAAATGCCCAATATATATAATTTTCCGAATTTTAATAATAAGTTATATGTTTCTTTTGTTTAAATTTTGATTATTAATTTTTTTAATTTATTTGAATATTTTTGGGCCGAAACGTTCCAAAATGGAATTGGGGGATAAAAATTAACGAATGAAATGTGAGTATATAAATTATTATAACCAAACATTTAATTATTAGATTTTTCCAAGAGTTCAAATTTTATTCGGCCTAAATTTTTTTAAACAATTTCTATTTATATAAATAAAAATAACCGAACGAAACGAGCTTATATAGTTTATTACAATCAAATAATTTAATTTTTAAATTTCATTAGAAGTTCAAATTTTGTTCAACCGAAAATGTTAAAAAACTTATATTTGTCAGAATTATTTTTCTAAATACATGTCTGGTCAATTAATTTTGCACATTAAATTTTTGATTGAAAATAAATAATTGAACTTATTGTAGTTGTTGAATTTAAAAGAATTGAAAAATATCTATATTTGATTTTATAATCTAAACATTGATTAATAGGTTTGTATATGAATTTAATCGATCACATGGTATTATAAATTAATAATAAATATATATCATATATGGGGACTTATATGTTACTCATGTAATAAATGATGTGATATGCTTATATATTAATATTTTGACATATACATACAAAATTTGAAATTAACCAAAAATAATATAGAGATAAAATTATTAATTAATATATATCATGTATTTATTAGACGGATACATTTATAAAATTTCCCCCCTCTTCATGTCCCCAAACTGTCATTAATCCACTTTCACCACGTGGGGTCCTGTGATTTTCTCTCACTTTGCCCTGGAGGGTTTTATGTCATTTTTCTTTAAATTCTTAGGACTAATTAGGGGTGTACAAATTTTCAAGTCAACTGCTGATTCGACCCGATCCGCTCGGGTTTGAAAAAATTAACTAATATTCTGGTTAATCCGACTCGACCCTCAAATTCTAGTCGGGCCACGGGTTTGATTTTCAAACCCAACCCGCATTTCTTATATTATTAATTGTTTTTTAAAATTTTTACTATTATTTCAATTATTTACTATTATTGTCATGAAAGTTTTTAATATGGTTATTTACGTTTTACTACTAAAGTTATGATAAAATAACAATTGGGTACTATGAATATTAACATATTATATTTTACTACTAAACTTATATAAAATTTAACATTTTACTACTTTTCCATTCAAACCGTTAGTTGACCGTCAGTTGACCATGATATCATGCTGACATCGTAAGGATAAAAGAGTATTAATCCATAAATTATTATAAATTATAAATATTCTAAAAAAATTATGGGTAATGTTTTCATTTCGAAAGGAAGAACAAAAATAAAAACTAAAAAAGATATTGACAATACAATTGGTGATTACTCATTGTCTTTATTGTTCCCCTCCACTGCCAATAATATAATTGAACAAAGAATTAATGATTCTTGAGTACATCTTTTTTATTGTTATACTTTAAAGTATTTTGGATATTATTAGAATGTTAATTATTAAATTATTTTTGTAAATTAAATTCTTTATTTTGTTGGGTTATATGGACAGTTTATAGACTAAAGTATTTTTATAAATGTGATTGTTGATTACATCTCTTTTATTGTTATATATAAGATTTAGATATGTTTTTTAAAGGGTATAATTATAATTTTCACTTTTATTTTATTTTGAGAATAAAACAGTCTTTTTAACAGTTAACTAACGGTCTAAATGGAAAAATAGTAAAATGTTAAATTTTATATAAGTTTAGTAGTAAAGTGTAATATGTTAATATTCATAGTATCCAATTGTTATTTTATCATAACTTTAATAGTAAAACGTAAATAACCCTTTTTAATATTATATTGTATGAAATCATTTCTTCCTTTTAAATCTCATGAGTGAGACCATTATAAACTTGAGTAAAATCCTAAATCATTCACTAAATTTAAGATAAAACATACATTTTCCGATCCGTGGGAAATGCTCTTACTACTAAGTAATTGAGATTGATTTAGCAAGAAAAAATATTAGGATATATTTTAAGAAAGCCCCCCAGGTATGGTTAATTTTACATTCTTGAAGTATTTGACATATTGAATTAAAAGTTCCTTATTTATTTGGATAATATTTGACATATTGAATTAAAAGTTCCTTATTTATTGGGATAACATAAAATCTCGAATTTCGATAGAGATTTAAGATCTTGTATTATTAGGTACAAGTTTCGGGACGATTTTTTATCCTAGATATTTTAAAATTTACCTGAAAATCTTAAACGATTTTTCATCTCAAATTCATATTTTTTACCTAGAAAATCCCATATCTCGACAATATTCGAGATCTCGATACATTGCAAAATTCTAATAAGGATTAGGAGGGTGCATTAATCGGTTTTAACCGATTAATCGAACTTCCGGCCAATTTTTTTTTATAATGGTTCAGTTATTGTGATTAAACCGATTTTTTCGGTTAAGATTTTTATCTTTTTCGGTTCGGTTAAGGTTATGAGATTTGTATAACCGAACCGACCAAATAACTGATTACAAACCATAATTTGACTTTATATATATTTTTAATTAAAACGAAATTAAAATTTTTACCTTATGCCTCTACTGATTGTAGTTATAGACTACTTTTTGACGAATTTAAATTTGTCTTATGTTGTTAAACACATATGTGTTTGTCTTTTTGATGAATTTAAATTTATATTAATGTGTTAATGTGGATTGTCATTTGAGGAGATTCTGGACTGATTAATAACCCAATTAACCAAAATCGATCGAAAAATAATGATTAAATTAGTTAATGGTTATGTGCCATCATATGATTAAATCAGTTAAATATTTACTTAACCAAATAATTTCGGTTCGATTAAAAAATCAAGGATTAACCGACCGAACCGACCGATGCACACCGGATTGAGATTTCAAAACATTTAATATGATATTTGATACGGGATGGAGATTAGAATATCTAATACATATAACATCTTTTAATGATAATGATAAGAATACAAACTCATATACAAAAATTTTCCCCAAACATCTATTAATCATTATTAATTGAAATCGTTAATACAGCTTTTCTAGGATCGATCACTCAAGCTACAATATGATAGGAAAGTTAGGATACTTCGACAGCATCGTTCGATTTCTATTCTTATGGGCACCTGAGATTTCTTCAACGTATCAGCGTGCTCGTTCATCCGAATCCGATGGCAACAAATTCCTGATATTAACTTTCCTCAAATAGTAGTAATTTGCTAAGAACAAGAACCAATGTGAGGGGCTTAATTTCCTCTTTATCCATTTCTTCATCCACCAATTGACCATACTTTTCAAATAAAATGTCCAAACCACCTTCTCCAACACTGAAATGGTGAAGAATCATGGGTTCTTGAATAGCCCTAACTGTCTTTTCAATTGAAGTGCCATAGCTCTCACCATCTTTATCATTCCTCTCTATTTGAAACATCTCAAGCTTCTCTATTTTAAACGAACCATCTCTCCTCACTTCTTCTTCTATTTCACCTTTTGATGGGGCATAGAAGTGGGCGTGGTAAGATTCAATCTTTTCTTTAATGTGTCCCTACAAAAAGCATTAAATTTTTTTTAAAAAAAAAATGCACAAGTGATTTGACATGCATAAAGGTCTATTATCCAAAACAAATATTCCAATTTGACGCATATATATGTAAACAGGAGGGTAAATACAGACAATCTGTTGGAATCCTAAATTTAACTCAAAATTAGTGTTTCCGAATCTATAGAGATTTTCTTTTTTAGTGTATAATATAATATATATATATATATGGTCCCATTTTAAGATTTTATCTAGAATCTTATGAAATTTAAGACAACTCAATGCCGTCCTATACATATTGAAATTTGGAAACCTGAGAAACAGTGGTGGCTAGAGCCCGTGAGAGAAGTTCCCAAAAGAAGGAGTTGCCCCTGTCCACATGATCAGGCCCTGATCTTCCCAAGAAGATAAGCACCATTCGGCCTAAAGGGACTAGTTCTCTGGACCGTGACTTTAAAAACGAGGAGAAGTCTTCTTGAAATTGGCTAAAATATGCACGGGACACTGCTGCAGGACTTGATTCAGAGATATAAATGTTGCCTTTGTTTATCGACTTTCCATTTTCATCGTAAAGACCTGGGGGAACCTGCAAAAGAACATTAAATTAATACCCGATTCATAAGGCTCCTGCAACAAACAGGATCTATGAAGGAAGCACCTTGGAAAGCCAGTGCAAGCTGTTAGATGAATAAACAAAGTGCAGAGAATCGGAGGGAAAGAGTCTTCCATAAAAGGAACCAGGGTAGCCTGCAATATAAAAAGAGGGGCTTTCTTCAGTTATTAGTTCCTCCAGCTCCCTACGGAAATCGGGCAAGGCCTTAAACACAGTATTGAAGTCATTTGTTGGAAGGTCATTGAGGTATAAGTGGAAATCAGGACAAGGGTGAAAGACTAGATGAGTTGTGGCTTCAATATATGCAACCATATCTTTGATGATTGATAGAGTATTGGGTCCAGAACAACAACCCAAATCAGCTATGCCTATTGTCACTGGAGTTAGTTGAAGATAAACTCTTTTTACTGCTTCTAGGACTATGTGCTTCACTGCTTCTGATGCCTTCTTCTGTTAACAAAAATGGGAATTTTTTTTCAAATTAGAAACTGTCTCAAGAGAGTTCTTAAGAATGCAGAGATGAGAGGAAGGAAATTAAATTAATTATATACCTGAAGGAAAGAATTTCTAGCATAGCTACTCGATCCACTACCTCCTGTCATGTGAAAGTGTTTCTCCAAATCCATTGTTGATTGCTGTCAACTTTTCTTCCTCTGTTTCTCTTCTTGTGCTTTGGTTTGGTCTCCTTTTAAAGGCAAAATCCAATCATTCATGAATTCCATGATCTAGATTTAGTGCTGAACTAATCTTTCTGATAATTTTTTATAAAGATAATTATTAAATAAAAATTTATCCATAATTGAATTTTAACCATTCATTATTACTATATTAAGCAAAAACTAAAAAGATGATCACTGACACTTACCAAGTAATTATATAAATTTCTATCTCAAATAATATGACATCATTTTATCCATTATATTTGAGGGGTTATTTATTTTATCATTTCAATGCTGCTTAGTGAATATTATGAAGACTGCACAAATATATACATACTTTGATACATGCCATCATTATAAGTGTAGCATTACTCTTGTTCTTCTTGGGATTTACGTCATTAATTCCTTATTATATGTTAATTATCATGGTAAATCATATCACATTTGATTTTGAGTCCCATGATGGTAACTATATAGTGATAGTGAATTCATTGGTGGGCAGTGGGCATAAATCAGCAAGCTGGGAAACCAATATTCTTTAAAGCTTTGGCAATGATGGCTCGGTTTAGTAATGAATATAGTTCGCTACTTCTAAGGGTGTGGTTTGGTGGTAAAAATTTATGATTTGGTTATCAGATCATGGATTCGAATTCAGAGGTGTATTTTTTTATAAAAATCTGGGACAATCTGAAATTTTATATGTTCCGTTTAAACTTGAGTCGAGTGATTTGATAATGAGATTTCCGAAAAAAAAAAAATTATAGCTGGCTCCTACTTCATAGCCCCTTATTGTGCAAGATTTCGAACCTGCTTTACATTTCCTTGTCTAATGCCTATGGACCATAAATTGACGACCAAAGCATGCATATATGATATATGCATGACCATATACTCCATAATCATTATTGTCTTATACATCCATGATATATATCGATTCAGAATTGTGCAAATCAACTAAAATAAGCCTCGACTGTGACACATTTGAAATTAAATTTCACCAAAATACAACGGGTTGAATTAAATTTTACTAATTTATGAGTATTTTATTCTCTTTTTTTTTTAGGTTTTATTTTATAGAGTCACGATATAAAATCATGTCAGAATGTTGAGAAGCCGGCAGCGTCGCGACGCCTAGCCAGAAGTGTCACGACGCGCCAACGTCACCAGAGCGTGTCGTAACACGGGAAATTCAGCCTCAATTCATTCTAGATCTGATTTTAACAAGGAAACACTTCCTGAATCTCCTATATAAGTATAAGTTCGCCTCAAAACCTAAAATCAAGCCTCATAACATATTTTGGTGCCTCCAGAACATATAAGAACGCCTAAAGCAAGATAATAACGAGTGCATCAACCAAAGTTGGAGTTTGAATACGAAAACTGCAAACGAAAGTTTTTTTCGTCTCTTTTCTCTCTACCTTCATCTTTTATATGTTCTTTGCCTTGTATTAATGAATAGTTTATTTTTATTGAATATTATGAGTATCTAATTCATTAAATTTAGAATTGTAATGGATCTTGAGCATGTTTAATTAATTTAATCGTATATTATTGTTATTCCTTTGAGTTTGTTATTGATTATTTATTATTCTCTATGCATGAATGCATATTTTATTTGTTTGGAAAATAATAAAATAATCTTAGTAAATCTTTAAGAACTCAGCGAATTCGGTGGGTTTGATTGCATTAGCGGTACTTGAAAGCTCACGAGTGGAACTGCTACTTGGTGGCCATTAATTAATTGTTATAGATATTTGACATTGCAGTAAATGCAGGAAACTAGAAAATTAAAAAAAGAAAAAAAGAAAAAGAGTTGGTCTTTTATATGTAATGGAGTGTTGTTGTGTCATGATGTAAGTTTTTTTTGAGTGGTGTCACCATTGAAGTTGGCCTCTCGATCAACTCTCAACTTAGGAGAGCATGTACATATACTTGTAGTTCTTTGAGTTATCAAATTACTGTTTGCTTTAGTTGGATTTGCAATTGCATATTCTTTGTCAAACATTTTCTCCATTCATAACATGGACATGAATCAACAAGCTTGGGGTCATATCAATCATCAAAAAGCAAGGATATATTATCCATTCCAAGCATGTCCTTGAATTTAATCAACAAAAATGCTAAATTTACACATAATTTTTTTTAAATTTCTCTCAACCCGCTCACTGTAACTACAGTTAGAGGATTGTGAGGAAATTCAGGAAAAATGTGCATAAATATATCACTAATTTCTTTGTGAGGCTGGCTTTGAACAAAAAGAAGATTATTGAGGATGACAAATCATATTTAATTGCTTTGCTTTAGTTTTGTAACATTTGCTTTTTTGCTTCTCCCCATATAATGCGTTAAGCAATTATGGGGTTTTGCATTCTTCAAAATAATAACCTGGTGAAAGCATGGAATCATTTATATATATATATGTTCTCATAAAATTGGAACGACAGTCGCATTATTGCATTTTGAAGATTTGTTAAAAGTGGAAAATCATAATGCTTGATGAAGGAGGAGGGTCTACAATCGATTTTGATGTGTCATGCACAAAGAGAGTTTCACAAACAAGTTTAATTTTATGTGAGAATGCACCTTACTCTTTTCATGAAATTTCATCCTCTTGGCCTTAGGATACACATTTTGTGTTGTAGTGTTGGTAATTGTCATTTCACTGCTGGGTGTGATTTGGTGGCAAAAGACTTGAAATTTGGTTGTCATGTCTCAAGTTCGAGTCGATGTGTGTATTTCTTTGTAAGAGTTTGAGATAGCTGAGGTTTTACCTGCTTCGTTTAAACTCGGGTCGGGTGATTTGACTACGAAATTTCCAAAAAAAAATTATCATTTCACTATTTCAGAAATTAGAAAATAATAAATAAATATAAGAAGTATTGTGGTGTAATAGTTTATTATTAAATTTTTATCAAAATTACATTGTACTATTAATACCTTATATTTTACTTCTATATCTTTACAAAATTTTGCATTTTACCATATGAAGTATTGAGAAAAAAAATAGGCACAAGAAATAAAATATAAATTTTTATACAGATATGGTAGTAAAATGAAAGGTACTAGTAGTATAACAAAAATGATAAACTTACATAAATTTTTCCTTAAAATTTTTCCTACAGTCTCACTGTAGCTACAGTGAATTACTGTAGATCACTGTAGCTACAGTGAGAGAGTTGAGAAAATTTTCAGAAAAAATATATGTATGTATATCATTTCTCGTAGTATAATGTAATTTTTATAGAGATATAGTAATAAAATATTATATCTCAATATTTATTGTACATGTTATAAAGAGTCTCTTTAGTCCTTAAAGTTTATATTAATTATTAAGTTATTTTTAATTTTTTAAAAATTACCTAAAACATTCATATTATTATTTTATTTATTTTTTTCAAGAGAGGATAATATTTTGGTCTCTTTTAAAAATTATTTTTACCACTTTGATCTATGATAAATTTTTAATACCTTATTTCATCTCCGATGTTAAATGTTACTCTAAAAAATACATCTCAAATATGAGGTATCATATGATGTGACATTTTTATTACAAGGATAATAATTTTAGATATTTTTAATTAATAATTTGTCCTAAAAAATACATCATTTAGGATCCATTAATTTCTTGAAACAATATGTTGACAGCGGATTTTGGTCTCAGGGTAATATGGGAATATCACTCCCGAGGAAATCCTCCTTCAATAGTGAATTTGTTTGGTTATGGGGGACCAAAGGCAAACTTAGCAAAAAACAGATAAGCGCACCAATCAACAAGGAGATTTAACGTGGTTCGGTGAATTTGGATCCAACCTACGTCCACAGACACAAACATGATGATACTTTTATTACTTAAACACTCTTTTCGAGTCTCTTTTTGTTTTCTACAAATCAGAGCTTGATGCCTAATTTTTTGATGCCCCTTTACACATGCTCTGCCCTCCTATTTATAATAGTACAGAAATCAGACTTCTATTTGCATAAGAAATCCTAATTGAATTTAGTCTTCTCCTCTTGTAAGGATTCTAACCCAACGTTGCTTTCACTTTTCTTATTCCTCTTGGATTCTGACTTCATTTCCTCGTGAGAGTAGGATAATTTGTTTATCTTATCTGCAAGAATAGGGTGTCGTCATCTTGAGTATATATCGCCTGTCTGGTCGGTCTTCATGAGGTCGGTCATGATAGTCTTTTACGCTGAGAATGTTTCTGCCGACTTGATAGTGCCCGATTTATCTGGAAAAGTGGTCGGTCACCTATCACCAAGTGCTCGGTCTCTCACTGCTTGGCTCTTTAGTGGTCGGGTCGGCATTTAGTGATGTTGACCGAGAAGTGAATTACCTTTCTCACCCATATCGTGCTGCTTGAATAACGTAGTGCCTAGAAAACACCATCAACATCTGTCCCCTAGTTCTCGGTTCCAACGAGTATGCAAGTTGGTGCCGGGAACTATGTAAAGATGGTGTGCTGATTTATTCTGGTGGAGGTCGACCCGATTCTGAAGTGTTCCGTCGCCCCTTTTCAAGCGCCTCTTCTTGAGACGCGCAATAGTCACGTCTGTTTTAAATGCCTATCAAATCATCTTTAGGGTTTCTTCTAAGTTCGACACTTGTCAAACATCCGTCATGTTCCCGCCAAAAAGGAAAACGAATCGACCGTGTCGAGGCGTTTTTACAGTGCGCTGATCTCAACCGTCTGTTTTAAATTTGGCAGACCTCTTTTGCAGTCGACACTTGGCGTTCATCCGGGTTCCTTCTTTTGATCCAAAGGTCACGAGCCCCCTCGTCATGACTATAAGAAGACGAGGCTTTCACTGTTCAATCTTTTTTCGCAATTTCTCCTTCTTTCCCGAAAGTATCTCTGTGAATCGCTCAAATTAGTGTTCTCGGAATTCAACCGTGGGCTCTTTTCTCCGCTGCGAACATAATGAACGGGCAAACCGTACTGCACAATCTCCAGCTTTTGAGAAAAAAACAAGTAAGTCTTCTGAACGATCTCTTCTCTTTTTGTGTTGTGAATCATGCTCTCTTTGCTGAATGTTGCTAGGGAACGACTTAAGGCTTTGTTGGATTTTGGTTAGGGCGCTCTTTAGAACCCACCTGTTTTTAGAAACCTGAGTAGTTTCTTAGGTATAGACTGACTTCCCCTTCCTTTTTTGTTTTCCGGATGTCAGGGATGTCTGGCAGCAGTTCCTCCCCTGAAAAGCCTGCTAAAACCTCAACTCCCCCTGCTGAGGAGCTCTCCTCGGGCTCGGGGGCACCTAGTGTAGAAGACCTTGATACTACCCCTACTCATTCTGAGATCGAACAAGATTCCTACCATCAAAAGGTTCCTCGGAAGGATCCAGAGCCCGGTGATCTTGGCTCGTCTGCTCTGGATATGAACCGTCCTTCCAAAATAACTGAAGATGACCTTGCACTACTTCGACAGCGATATGATATTCCGATAGATATCGCCCTTGAAGTTCCCGGCCCGATGGATCGCGCTAGTCAACCTGACGAGGGCTCGGTGGCACTTCTTCCTGCCTTTTTCGAGTGTGGGCTACGGCTGCCGATGCAACATTATTTTGCTTGGATGCTGGCCGAGATGGAGATTGCCCCATGTCAATTGAGTTTAAATAGTTGGAGGATTCTGGCCGGCATATATGTGGTTTGGCACCGGGCAGGTTTAGGTGTACCTTCTTTGGAAGAGGTGAAGATGTTATATCGTTTGAAGTCTAACCCAAAGACCCACTACGGTTGGTATTACCTCTCTGCTTATGAGAGTTCGTCCAACGTTGTCCAGAAACTCCCCGACTCTAACAAGAATTTCAAGGATCTTTGGTTCTGGGCTACTGGGGATTGGGGTCGGGTCCTGAGATCGTTTGAGGAGGACGTCTCGGTTCCGGACATCTTCAGGGCGGGAGGTTAGGAGTTTAATACCCCTCTTTTTTCTTATTCTCGTTCTTAGTTTCTTAGGTTTCTAACTTCTCTGATTCCTCCCAGCTTGTTGGCGGGATGCTCCCAAGGTTTCTCGTCAGGTCCGGAGGCGGGTATATTGGGCTCGGGGGTATGCTGCCCACTGGAGGAAGTTGGTTAATGATGCGGCCTTTGTTGAGTCGGGCCTTACTCGGACTGTCCCTTCGGAGGCCTCGGGTCGGATAGGTAGATGTTTGCTGACTGTTTTAGTTTGACTTCTCTGTTTGTTTTATAGTGTTTGATGTCTTTGTTATATGCTCGGGTCCTGATTTCCTTCTCCCCCATTTTTTGTAGGCATGTCAAAGAGGCCGAAGTTTCTTGAGAAGTTGGCTGGTACTATGAAGAAGGCCGGTCATGTGGAAACGGGAACTTCCCGGGCACAGCCTGAACCTGCCGAGGCTGGGAGGGTATCTCAGGGGAAAGTTCAGCCGGCTGCTCGGGGTCTATCTTCTCCTGGTGTGCAATCATCGGGGTCTGCTCGTCTCATCAGTCCGCCGAAGCCTTTTAGGAAAAGGAGGCGTCAATTTGGGGCCGAGGAGGCTGAGTTGGGGGGGGAGGAGGAGGAGCCTGTCCCGGGCAAGAAGAAAGATGTCCGTCGGGGGAAAAATCTTCCGAGGGTTCTACTAAGAAGCGGAAAGGTTCCGTGATCCTCGGGGTGGATGACTTGGGAGAAGGCATCCGGGAGGCTACTTCCCATTTGCCGGCTTTTAATGAATTGGCCGAGGTGATTCCCCCGGGGGAGGTTTCGAGATATGAGGATATCTCTCCTGAAGCTGTGGTGACCGAGATGAGCTCTCAAATGGCAAAGGTAGTTTTACTCATCTTCTTTCTGATTTTGGTTCTCGGTCTTTTATATCTTGACTTCTTTTGTTTTTGTACAGGCTACTTACCTTATGGCCAAGAATAAGGACCTCCTTCTGGGTCTATTGTCCGAGGGTGGTCAGGCCCAGAGGCTTCAGAATTGCCTTACACAGGTGGAGGCTAAAATGGCCGACCGGGAGGAGGTGATAAAGAATCATGAAACGGCTGCAATAGAGGCCTTAAAACAAACAAGGCTCTCAAGGCCACTGCCGCGTTGGAGCGAAAACTTGCCGATACTGCCAGGGAGGATTTGAAAGTTGCCCAATCCGAGATTGGCATTTTGAAAGGGAAAGTATCAAGTGTTGAGGCTAGGCTGAAAGCCAAGGATGAACAGATGGCACGGGCCCGGGATGATCTTGAAAGGAAAGAGGCCGAGCTTGAGGAGAGAGAGGCCGATCTTGAGGCCGAGAAGGAGGCCATCCGCCTTGAGGGGGTTGGTGACTGTGCTGAACTGATACCGATGGTGCTGCCAAGTCTGAATATGGATCCTATTTATGCGGCCATCAGCTTTTGCAAGGGGGATATATCTGAGGAGGAGTTCCGGAAATGGCTCCCTCCTCCTTCCGAGGAGGTGATGGATCCCGACCCTATTTCGGTGGTTTCGGCTTTCGTGGATTCCTAAGAAGGACGACCTGATGTTCCTGCCCCCGGCGAGGACTGCCTTGAGATCCCTCCTCCAATCCCTGAAGCAGAGGTCTCTCATGCTGGCGAGGTTGAAGCCGCGGTTCCTCCTCCTGAGGTCGAGCCGATCTTCCCGCTGTCTGAGCTAGCCGAGGAAGAAATTCCCGCCCATGTGCGGGCTGAATGAGAGAGGGTAACCCGACCGGGGCCCTGTGTACACTTTAAACCCTTTTTTTTTGTAATAATATTTCAAGCTATATTTTGACACATATGTATGTATATATTTTCTTATCTCTTTCTCCTTTTTTCTTTATGCTTCCTTTTTGTCCAAATACTCTGAGACCTTTCGGGGGTCAATATGAGCCGGAAGGGCATAACCCGACCCCGAGCTGAGTGAGACGCTTGGGCTCTGGGAATGTCATCTTCCCAACCCAAAGAAGCTGACTCGGTGGGACGTAACCCGACCCCGAGCTGAATGAAACGCTTGGGCTCTGGGGGAATGTCATCTCCCCAGTTTTAAAAGAAAACCGACTCGGTGGGACGTAACCCGACCCTGAGCTGAATAACAAATGGCCTCGGTGGAACGTAATCCAACCCCGAGCCGACTAACAAATGGCCTCGGTGGAACGTAATCCAACCCCGAGCCGACTAACCAGTGGCCTCGGTGGAACGTAATCCAACCCCGAGCCGACTAACAAATGGCCTCGGTGGAACGTAATCCAACCCCGAGCCGACTAACCAGTGGCCTCGGTGGAACGTAATCCAACCCCGAGCCGACTAACCCCTGGGACTTGTTCAGAAGGGAAGTGAATCAACCTTTGAAGCCCTACCAAATCTGGCATGGGCGTCCCCTACCAGACCGGCGGAAAATAAAAACAAGTTTCTGAAAAATAAAAAGGCGGGGGTGACTTAGCACCTATCCCAATAAAAAGTGTTTTGCAAGCATAAACAACAACATGGATGCCTCAAAATAGCGTCCGCCCGAGGTCACCAAAACACAATTCTGAATCTTTCAATTCAGTGTCCCGGCGAACCAGGATTCGGATCAGAAGAGCGTTTGATTGGTAAGGGCACATCCTCTACACGTCGGTTCACTGGGGAGCCTGTGTATTGTATGAGGGCTCCTCCTTACCACGCTGGAGTAGGCACACGCTACAGGGGCACAACGCATCCCCGTGCTGCGTCTCTCGCGGATCCGGATGATGAATGGATCAAAGAGTGTCCGGGGTACTAAGGGCACATTCCTCCTTAGGTCCGGCATCACTGGAGCTAGCAATCGTCACGGGGGCATCATTATCCCCCGTGCTATGCTTTCCCACGGATCCATTACATCGGGTACGTGAGGATCAAAGAGTGCTCGACACATTAAGGGCATATTCCTCATTATGTTCGGTAACACTGGAGTAGGCAATCGCCACAGGGGTATCATCCCTCCTTTTGCTATGCTTCTCACAGATCCTATGTACCGAGCATGCCCCCGAGGACCTCGAGCCAAGAGAGATGCTTGGTCCTAGGGGAATGTTACGTCCCCAGTCCGAAGGGCTGACTCGGTGGGATGTACCCGACCCCGAGCTGAAAAAGACACTTGGACCTGGGGGAGTGTTACGTCCCCAGTCCGAAGGGCTGACTCGGTGGGATGTACCCGACCCCGAGCTGAAAAAGGCACTTGGACCTGAGGGAATGTTACGTCCCCAGTCCGAAGGGCTGACTCGGTGGGATGTACCCGACCCCGAGCTGAAAAAGGCACTTGGACATGAGGGAATGTTACGTCCCCAGTCCGAAGGCTGACTCGGTGGGATGTACCCGACCCCGAGCTGAAAAAGACACTTGGACCTGGGGGAATGTTACGTCCCCAGTCCGAAGGGCTGACTCGGTGGGATGTGCCCGACCCCGAGCTGAAAAAGACACTTAGACCTGGGGGAATGTTACGTCCCCAGTCCGAAGGGCTGACTCGGTGGGATGTACCCGACCCTGATCCAGATGACCTCGGCGGAATAAGATCCAGTCCCGAGCTGTTCGGAACATCAGAGGGCATATTTCTCTTTATGTTTGGATTGTTGCATTGAGTATGTCCCCGGGGTTTTTTTGCAAAGTCTTATTTTTTAGAAGAGCGGGTAAAAAAAAAGTTTTTATTGATACTTGGGGACATACTGCCCTTCTTACAACTCTCTGTGGGTCATTTTGAGAGAAGCTCTGTATTTGAATTCCTGTCCCTTATTTGTTTGCCGTAAGCAGATAGTAGGAAGAGAAAGTTTACTGGAAGTATTTTCTCAACATCTCGGTGTTCCATGGCTTTTTTAATCTTGTGTCGTCCAGCCGTTCTAGGATGTACACTCCGGGCTTCACCACTTTTACCACCTTGTAGGGCCCTTCCCATTTGGTGCCCAGGGAGCCTTCCTCTGGCTTTCGAGTATTTAGGATGACTTTTCTTAGCACCAGGTCGCCCGGGATGAAGTTGCATGTCCGAATCCTTTTATTGTAGAAGCGGGCCATCCTTTGCTGGTAGATTGCTGTTTTTAGGGCCGATCTCTCTCTCTTCTCTTCTATCAGGTCAAGGTGGTTTCTGATAAGTCCTTCATTCTGTTTACTCTCGTAGTGCTGAACCCTGTGGGAGGTCACCCCGATCTCTGCCGGGATGACAGCTTCACATCCGTATGCTAAGGAGAACGGGGTTTCTCCCGTGGAATCCTTATAGGTTGTCCGGTGTGTCCATAGTATTTCTCTGTAGTTCCTCGACCCATAGGCCTTTGCTGGATCCAAGTCGAGCTTTCAGGTTAGCTTGATGGTTTTGTTTGTTGCTTCGACTTGTCCGTTTGATTTGGGGTGGGCTGGCGTGGCGAACCTTAGGGCAATTTGGAGGTCCTCGCAGAGTTTTCTGAAACCTTTGCTGTCAAACTGCTTCCCGTTGTCAGTGATGATGGCTCGGGGAATCCCGAATCGGCAGACGATATTTTTCCTCAGGAATTCAGTGGCTTTTTTCTCCGTTATGGTGGATAATGGCTCTGCCTCCACCCATTTAGTGAAATAGTCTATGGCCACGATGGCGTATTTTGCCTGCCCTTTCCCCTGTGACATTGGCCCAATGATGTCTAGTCCCCACTAGGCGAACGGCCAGGGACTGAGCAGCGTAGTTAACTGTTCGGCTGGTTGGTGGTGGAGATTTGCGTTTTTCTGACATCCTTCGCACTTTCGGGCTACTTCTATGCCGTCCTGGTACAATGTCGGCCAATAGAAGCCTTGTCTCAGGGCTTTGAAAGCAATTGAGCGACCTCCGGCGTGGCTCCCGCAGATGCCCGTATGTATCTCCCTGAGCACATAATTTGCCTCTTCTTCTGCCAGACATCTCAGGAGGGGGACTGAGTAACCTCTTCGGTAAAGTACCCCGTTGATTAGGGAAAATCTGGTGCTCTTGTATTTTAACTTCCTGGCCTCTGTTTTATCTCCTGGTGTTTCTCCTGTTCCAGATATTCTCTGATGGGTTGCATCCATGATGCTTTGTTTCTTTATCTAGAACTTCCACTTTAGATTCCCCCACGCTTCTTTCCCGGATGTAAATCAAAGGGATTATTCTGGGGTGTTCGGCTTTTGTTGAAGAGGCGAGCCGTGCCAGTGTGTCTGCCTCACAATTGTCTTCTCGGGAGATTTGTTCGAAGCGTACATCCCCCATATTCCCTGTTAACTTTCGTACTTCGGTCAGATAGGCCATCATGCTAGGCTCTTTCGCTTGAAATGCTCCATTTAGTTGCTGAATGGATAACTGTGAGTCACTCCTTAATACCACATTTTGGATCCCCAGTACCGTGCATAGTCTCAGACCGCCCAGTATTGCTTCATATTCTGCTTCATTGTTGGTTGCTATGAAAGCGAATTTCAGGGCGAGTAGAATTTCTTCTCCTTTGTTGCTCTTTAGGATGATTCCCGCCGCCCATTGTGTGCTGGCCGAACCATCTACAGACATTTCCCATTTGTCCTCTTCGATGGCCAGGGTCTGGGGGTCGGTATATTCGGCGACAAAATCCGCCAAGGCTTGTCCCTTCACTGCTGCTCTCGGGAGGTAGGTGATGTCGTGTTCACTTAGCTCTACCGACCACTTTATTAGTCTGCCGGAAACTTCCGGCCGCTGCAGAATTTGTTTTAGGGGGTGATCGGTGTATACCTTGATATGATGGGCCTGGAAGTAAGGCCGCAATTTCCGAGCTGCCGTAATTAATGAAAGAGCGACCAGTTCGTGTGCCAGATATCGGGTTTCAGCGTCTAGGAGGGCTTTGCTGATATAGTAGACAGGTTTCTGGATCTTGTCGGTCTCTTGTATTAGTACTGAACTTACTGCTTGGTCCGAAACAGCCAGGTATAGGTATAATGTTTCTCCTGGGAGCGGTTTTGCCAGGAGAGGGGGCTGCACCAGATGCTGCTTTAACTGCTGGAAGGCTTCTTCGCACTCTGATGTCCAGTCGATATCCTTTTTTTTCTTTTTGGATCACTTTGAAGAAAGGGTGGCATTTGTCAGTTGCTCGTGATATGAACCGATTGAGCGCAGCCACTCTACCAGTCAGACTTTGTACTTCTTTCACTGTC
The DNA here is from genome assembly GCA_019454045.1 of Zanthoxylum bungeanum. Lineage (NCBI taxonomy): Eukaryota > Viridiplantae > Streptophyta > Magnoliopsida > Sapindales > Rutaceae > Zanthoxylum > Zanthoxylum bungeanum. Next base: position 25,380 of record SKCR01032827.1, read on the forward strand.
TTGGGAGACTTTAGGGCCAGTATTGCCTGGATCTTTTATGGGTTTGCTTCGATACCTCGGACACTCACCATGTAGCCTAAAAACTTCCCTGAGGCTACCCCGAAGGTGCATTTTTCTGGATTGAGTTTCAGGTTGTGTCTTTTTAAAAGCTCGAAGGTCCTTTTTAGGTCGTCCATGTGGTTGCTTGGTTCTTTCGACATTGTTATCATGTCATCGACATAAACTAGCATGGTAATGCCGATGAGCGGTTTGAAAACCTTGTTTACCAACCTTTGAAAGGTTGCTCCACAGCGTTTTTTTAGTCCGAAGGGCATTACTTTATAGCAGTAAAGTCCGTGATCTGTGATGAAAGTTGTCTTCTCTTCGTCTGCGGGGCACATTTTGACCTGGTTGTATCCGGAGAAAGCATCCATGAAGCTTAGTAATCCTTGACAGGCTGTGGTGTCTACTAGCTGGTCTATGTTCGGCAAAGGAAAGCTGTCCTTTGGGCATGCCTTGTTTAGGTCGGTGAAATCGACACACATTCCCCACTTGCCATTGTTTTTTCTGACCAACACTACGTTTGATACCCAATCCGGGTACCTTGCCTCCCTGATGAGATCTGCCTTTAGTAACTTCTCGACCTCGGCCGCTATTGCTTTACTCCTTTCTTGATTAAAGTTCCTTCTCTTTTGCCTGACCGGCTTGCGAGATGGATCTACTGCTAGGCGGTGATTGATGAATCTTGGATCGATCCCAGGCATGTCATTGTATCCCCAGGCAAAGACGTCCGGGTATCCTTTCAAGCATTCTAGCAGATCTTGTCGTAGAGACTTGCTCAGGCCTCCCCCTATCTTTATACCTTTTCCTGGCCCGTAAAGTTCTATTTCTTCTGTCTCCTCAGCTGCAGCGAGTCGGGCATTTTTGTTTGGCCGGGGCCCAGGGCTTCTGTTTTCTTCTTCTTCTTCACCCAGGCTTCTTTGTCGTTTTCGGGTATCTTCTTTGATGCTGAGAGTCTCTCGTGAGAGAGTTGCGAAGCAACTGCGAGCTGTTTTCTGGCTTCCGCATACGATTCCGATCCCCTCCCGGGTGGGGAATTTCAGTTTTAGGTGGTAGCAGGACATCGCGGCTTTTGTTTTCATCATGAAAGGTCGCCCGACGATGGCCTGATAACTGCTCATGTAGTCTACTACAGTGAAGTCTATCATGATTGTCCGGGTCCGGGGTATGTCCCAACAGTCATTGCCAACTGTATCCTTCCTAGTGGGATGACGGCTGATCCTCCGAAACCGTATAGGGGAGTGCTATCATTGGTCAGGGTTGCATATTCCACCCCTAGGTCGTCCAGTGCTTCTTTGGAAATTATGTCAACTGCGCTTCCGGGGTCTACTAGGATTCTGTCTACCTCCGCCCCGCTGATTTCTGCCTTGATTATCAATGCATCGTCATGAGGGAAATTTACTCCTCGGGTATCCTCATCAGTAAACATTATTGGTACGGACCGGTTTCCCTGAAGTCCTGTTACCTGCTCTGTTTCTAGGACGTCCAGTCCTCGAGTTCTACTGTAATCTTTCCTTGACCGGTTAGAGTTTCCGGCTAGTGTTCTTCCTCCTGCGATGATATTTATTGGCGGCCACGTGCTCTTTGTCTGGCCGTCATGACCTCGTGGTCAATGTATTTGTTCAGATACCCGTTTCGTGCTAGATCTTCCATTTGTTCTCGCAGGTCTTTACATCCGTCTGTTGCATGTCCCTTGGAGTTGTGGTGTACGCAATAAGCCTTTTGGTTCCTTTTGTCCGGGGGGAATCTCCTTTGGTCGGGTTCTACTAAGAGGACTTTCCCCTGGATCTCCATGACAATTTGTCCCAGTGGTTTCTTTAGGGGAATGTATGCATCTTCCCCGACCACATGGTTTACTTGGGTCGGCGCCATTCTTTCTTGGTTGTCTCGGTGCAGTGGTTTGAACTCCTTGTGTTTCGGGGGTGGTCTTCTGGATTCTCTTTCTACACGGCGGGGGGCGCCCTCTCTCGTGGTCCTTTCTCTGATGGTGTTCCCTTTTCGGGATACTTTCTCTTCGTTCTCTAACAAAACGAATTTTCGGGCCACCTCCAGGGCGGTTGCGTAGTCCGGGGTGTTTTAGATCCTTAGGTGGGTCCATAGCCTTCCGACTTTCAAGGCTCCCTTTAATCTTTCCAGGGCCTCGGGAGACTCGTACCCTCCGACTTCGAGTACCATATTGTGGTATCTTTCAATAAATATTTTCAACGGTTCGTCGTCTCCTTGTTTCATAAGCCTTAGTTCTCCAATTGTTTTTCTGGGGGCACAAGCCCATTTGAAGTGCCGTATGAATGACTTTCTGAGTTGAGTGAAGCTGCTGATGCTTCTTGGGGCTAGGCTTCTATACCATAGGATGGCCGGTCCGGCCAGGGTTAAGGGGAACACTTTGCAAATGGCGTCCCCTGTTACCCCTTGTACCTCCATTAGTAGGACGAAACCTTCAACGTGGGTTTTGGGATCGGTATGGCCTTTGTATGGCGCCATGGTTGGCATGCTGAATCTTTTTGGGAATTTTTCCGACCTTATTTCTTCTGTGAGGGGGGACTCATCTCTACCGTCCCGGGCGTCTCCTATGTCTGTGTTGGGGAATACTCCCCATTTGGCTAGTTCCTCCCGCAGCCAAGATTTCATGCTGCTGTCTTTGGTTCCATGCCGCCTCTTGTGACTTCCTCTTTTTCTGTTGTCTTAGGCGTGGTGCTTCTCAGGTCCGGTATCTTCCCGTGCTCTTTCGTCACATTCTTTCCCTTTTTTCTTGGCATCGTGAGGGCTATTATAGGAGGAGTTTGGTGACGATTTGTCATCTTCTTCCTCCCACATGTCTTCAGTTTGGGAGTCTTCCTGAACCACTACAGATTTTACCCTGTAGGGGCCCCTTCTCCGGGGTCTGTCGTCCTCACTTGTATCAACAATTCTTTTTCCCTCTGCTATTTCGTTCCTTCGTCGGCTAGTCCCGGCCTCGTCGTGTGCTCCCTCTATTTTTTCCAACCGGTCTACTATGGTTTTTAGCAAGGTTTGATTTTCTTTCCTTTCTTTCCTTAGGTTCCCTCGATCTTCTCCATCCAATCTGTGGCTGAGTTTCCTGATGATTGGTGGTTTCCGCCTTCCGCCATTGTCTTACTACGCGAGTTGCTTTTTGTCCAGTTCCCCACAGACGGCGCCAACTGTTGACGGTGGATTTTGGTCTCAGGGTAATATGAGAATATCACTCCCGAGGAAATCCTCCTTCAATAGTGAATTTGTTTGGTTATGGGGGACCAAAGGCAAACTTAGCAAAAAACAGATAAGCGCACCAATCAACAAGGAGATTTAACGTGGTTCGGTGGATTTGGATCCAACCTACGTCCACGGACACAAACAGGATGATACTTTTATTACTTAAACACTCTTTTCGAGTCTCTTTTTGTTTTCTACAAATCAGAGCTTGAAGATTCAGATCCCTAATTTTTTGATGCCCCTTTACACATGCTCTGCCCTCCTATTTATAATAGTACAGAAATCAGACTCCTATTTGCATAAGAAATCCTAGTTGAATTTAGTCTTCTCCTCTTGTAAGGATTTCTAACCCAACGTTGCTTTCACTTTTCTTATTCCCTCTTGGATTCTGACTTCATTTCCTCGTGAGAGTAGGATAATTTGTTTATCTTATCTGCAAGAATAGGGTGTCGTCATCTTGAGTATATATCGCCTGTCTGGTCGGTCTTCATGAGGTCGGTCATGATAGTCTTTTACGCTGAGAATGTTTCTGCCGACTTGATAGTGCCCGGTTTATCTGGAAAAGTGGTCGGTCACCTATCACCAAGTGCTCGGTCTCTCACTGCTTGGCTCTTTAGTGGTCGGGTCATCATTTAGTGATGTTGACCGAGAAGTGAATTACCTTTCTCACCCCTATCGTGCTGCTTGAATAACGTAGTGCCTAGAAAACACCATCAACACAATATTATAATTTCCATGATGCTGGCACGATATATGTTATATATCTTAATAATCATTTTATCTTAATTGATCATCCAATTTTTATCAAGGAAATTATCTGTTATGATTAAATGGATGGAGTTCAATCGCCCCAAGACCATATATAATTTTGAACCACGAGATATTAATTTGTAACACTAACTAAAGCTTGAACAAGAATTAACAAAGAATCCATGAAAACGGAACCAAGAATCTCTAAGGAACCTAGGATATACCACTTATCTATGATATTGTTCACTTTGAGCCTACGGTCTCAAGGGTTTGCTTTTGGGCTATACTCAAAAGGTCTCATACCAATGAAGATACATGTTCATCCTTATATATCCATGATCTTCCTCATTCCTAACCAATGTGAGATTTTGTTTGCTCGCAACAATCTTCCCCTCGAATAAAGGACCACCAAGCCTCCCCTCAAACGATCATCCATCTGTCCACACCGTATATCTAACCGAGCACATCCACGGATCACGACTGGAGGCTCACCACCTTTTTTTGTTATGCATTCCGAGAATTCATCCACATGGCTAACTCCGGGACATGGCTATGATACCACTTGTAAAGAACCTATGATACCACCTATCTCCGCATTGGGGCATGATATTGTCCATTTTGGGCATAAATCCTCATGAATTTGCTTTTAGACTATACCTAAAAGGTCTCATACCAATGAAGATATATGTTCATCCTTATATACTTTTGATCTTCCACATTCCTAATCAATGTGAGACTTTATTTGCTCGCAACAGAATCAATCAAAAACACTATAATTTAAGTGATTCGGCACTCTCGAAAATATAAACATTTAGAGAGAACCATGACCGGTTGCTTTCACCGAATGAATAATGAAGGTTGCAAAAGCTATATAGATGATTACAACAAACAAATGAAGATCACTTTCTCTCTCTAACTCTCTCTCAATAGCGATGATGGGATCTGTCAAAAAGCCAAGCTGATCAGCCTTATAAAAACAGTTTTTAGAAAATCTAAAAATTTAGTCAAAACTAATCAACTTTAACAATTTTTTGACCATGTTGACTAAGTTTTTTGCATGCCACTTAAGTGATTTTTGATTAAACGACACAAACTGATTAACTGACGTCATTTTGTCTTAATCTAATATGATATTGAGATATTTCTATTTTCTAGTGAGATGTTAGAATTATATGAGAGTTTGAACGCAGCAGAGATGCCTTCAATCAGTTTCTACTCATCCTTGATGTGCTGCATCATATGCTTAAACTGTTGGAAAATGCTTATGAATAAGCATTTTGAGGTACAATTTCAAGCATGGTCCACTTCGTGTTAGTGGTTGTTATTGAATGATTCGGATACTCCTCCGTGAGTAGTTCGAAATGGTATATTCATATGCTTAAAATGGTGCTTGGGTGAATGAGAAATTGTTGCTCAAAGTTCACCCATTGGTGTTGGAAAATAAAGAAAAGTAAGCTTGTCCCATATGGGAAAACTATAGAGAGAATATTATGCTTATATATGATTGCTCATATGTAGATGGGTAAGAGTTGTAAGGATAGAGGCTCTCTCTAAGTGCGTGGGGGGGGGGGGTGCAAATCAAATCCGAATCAAGCTTGGCTCGTGTGGACCTGCGTACACGAATGCCGGACCAAATTGTGCTCCGCTGGGACTAATTTACCTGTTGTTATTTTATTACTTGTGTTGTTGTTAATTGTATCACTGGCCAACTTGCTTCAGCCTCTGGGCTTAATATGGCAGCCGCTGTGGCTAGCCAAGGTGTTACTGCCTCTGTGGCTAGACAACCTGTTGGACATGTGAGCCATGTCAATCCTGTCGCAGAAAAACCTGAAAAATTCAGTGGACAGAATTTTAAACGGTGCCAACAGAAAATGTTTTTCTACTTGACCACGTTGAACTTGCGAGGTTTCTAAAGGAAGATGCTCCTGAACCCGTGGAGGGTGAGATTGATATCCAAGTGATCAGTGCGATCGATGCTTGGAAACATTCTGAATTCATATGTAGGAATTATGTGCTGAATGGGCTGAGTGATTCCTTGTACAGTGTGTATGCCGGGATGAAAACAGCAAAAGGGCTTTGGGAATCTTTAGACCGAAAATATAAAACTGAGGATGCCGGTACTAAGAAATTTGTCGTAGGCCGTTTCCTAGATTTTAAGATGATTGATTCCAAAACTGTATTAAGTCAAGTACAAGAATTGCAAATTATTCTAGCAGAAATTCATGCCGAGGGGATGGTTTTAAGTGAAACCTTCCAAGTAGCCTCGATAATTGAAAAACTACCACCTGGTTGGAAAGATTTCAAGAATTATTTAAAGCATAAGCGAAAAGAAATGAGCATTGAAGACTTGGTTCTTAAGCTTAGAATTGAGGAAGATTACAGAGTATCTGACAAGAGAGGAATAACTCATGAGGCCAAAGCAAATGTTGTTGAACATGGCCATAAGAACAAGAACCCTAAGAACAAATGGTCAAAGATGGGACCTAAAGGAGGAGTTTCCAAGAAATCCAAATTTCAAGGAAGATGCTTCAACTGTGACAAAATGGGTCACAAGTCTTCTGAGTGCAGACTGCCGAAGAAGAAAAAGAATCAAGAGGCTAATGTGATGGAAAATATGACTCAAGATGTTTCAGACATTAACCTTTCAGCTGTGGTTTCTGAGGTGAATCTGGTGGGTTCTAACCCAAGAGAGTGGTGGATTGACACTGGTGCCAATCGACATGTGTGCTCGGACAAGAGCATGTTTTCTTCATTTGAGCCTACTGGTAATGGGGAAAAATTATACATGGGAAATTCAGCAACATCTGAGATTGAAGGTCAAGGCAAGGTGATTCTGAAGATGACCTCTGGGAAAGAGTTGACTTTGAACAACGTTCTGTATGTACCAGAAATACGGAAGAATCTTGTGTCTGGATCACTTCTGAACAAGCACGGATTTCGGATGGTGTTCGAGTCTGATAAAGTAGTTTTAACTAAAAATGGGATGTATGTGGGAAAATGGTATGTAACTGATGGGCTCTTTAAGCTCAATGTAATGGTTGTTAAACCTAAGAATATCAATAAAGCTAGTTCTTCTGCTTATATTATTGAGTACTCTAATCTATGGCATGGTAGATTAGGACATGTTAATTTTAATTCATTACGGAAATTAATTAACATGAACCACATTCCCAATTTTAAAATTGATAACAAACATAAGTGTGATACTTGTGTTGAGGCAAAACTGACTAGATCATCTTTTCATAGTATTGAAAGAAACTCTGAACCACTTGATCTAATACATACCGATGTATGTGATTTTAATTCAATACAATCAAGAGGTGGTAATAAATATTTTATTACCTTTATTGATGATTGCACGAGATTTTTCTATGTGTATTTGATGAAAAGTAAGGACGAAGCTATAGAGAAATTTATTCTCTATAAGAATGAAGTTGAGAACCAACTGAATAAAAGAATTAAGGAGTTAAGAAGTGATCGTGGTGGTGAGTATGTTTTTCCTTTTGAATCACTTTGTGAACAAAATGGAATCATACATCAAAGCACAGCTCCTTATTCACCTCAATCCAATGGGATTGCAGAACGTAAGAATCGTACCTTGAAAGAGATGATGAACGCTATGTTAATCATCTCTGGCTTACCTCAGAATATGTGGGGAGAAGCTGTTTTATCAGCTAATTACCTTTTAAATAAGGTACCACGGAAAGAAGCAGGAAAAAATCCTTATGAAATGTGGAAAGGAAGAATACCTTCCTATAAATTTCTTCGAGTGTGGGGGTGTCTTGCCAAGGTAGTTATTCCTCCACCTAAAAAGGTGAAGATAGGACCAAAAACTGTTGATTGCATTTTCATAGGATATGCACATAACAGTAATGCTTATCGATTTCTTGTGCATGAGTCTAATATACCAGATATTCACAAGAATACGATAATGGAGTCGAGAAATGCATCCTTTTTCGAATATGTTTTTCCTTGTAAAACTAATTCGAATTCAAATGTGCACAAACGGACACATGAGACTATAATTGAAGATAGTCAGGACCGAGAACAAATAAATGTTCCAGAGGATCAACAAGTTGTTGAACTTGAACCAAGACGTAGCAAAAGAGCTAGAACCGAAAAATCATTTGGTCCAGATTTTTCTGACATTTTTGCTAGAAAATGATCCTCAAAGCTATAACGAAGCTGTAAGGTCAGCTGATGGTGCTTTGTGGAAAGATGCCATCAATAGTGAAATTGAATCCATCTTACAAAATCACACATGGGAGTTAGTGGATCTTCCTCCAGGGTGTAAACCTTTAGGGTCCAAGTGGATTTTCAAAAAGAAAATAAAGGCAGATGGATCAATTGACAAGTACAAAGCAAGACTTGTAATTAAAGGTTACAGACAACGTGAAGGTCTTGATTACTTTGATACTTATTCTCCTGTAATGAGAATAAATTCCATAAGGATGATAATAGCGATTGCAGCTTTGCGCAATCTTGAGGTACATCAAATGGATGTGAAAACAGCCTTTCTAAATGGAGATTTAGATGAATAAATTTACATGGAACAACCTGAAGGCTTTATAGCTCCAGGACAAGAAAAGAAAGTCTGTAAGTTGGTTAAATCCTTGTATGGATTAAAACAAGCTCCGAAACAGTGGCATAAAAAGTTTGATGACACCATGTTAGCAAATGGTTTCAAAATCAATGAGTGTGATAAATGCATTTATGTCAGAGAGACAGAAGTTGGCTATGTCATTTTATGTCTCTACGTTGATGACATATTGATTGTCGGGAGTAATGTTAAAATGGTGAAATCTACCAAGAATATGCTGAAATCCAAGTTTGACATGAAAGACATGGGTTTAGCAGATGTCATTCTGGGAATAAAGATCTCGAGAAGTCCTGATGGACTTATTCTTGATCAGTCGCACTATGTGGACAAGATTCTTGGTAAATTTAACAATGATGATTCTGCTGTGGCTAGAACTCCTTTAGATGTGAGTCTACACCTATCAAAGAATAGGGGACATGGTATATCTCAAGTAGAATACTCTAGAGTGATCATGAGTTTGATGTATCTATCGAGTTGTACAAGGCCTGATATAGCCTGTACAGTAAACAAGCTCAGTAGATATACGAGTAATCCAGGGGTTGATCACTGGAAAGCAATAGTGAGAGTACTTAGGTACTTACGTTTTACTCGTAATTATGGGTTGCACTATCATAGATATCCAGCTGTAGTCGAAGGATACAGTGATGCTAATTGGATATCTGACATGAAAGACCCAAAGTCTACCAGTGGCTATGTATTTGTTGGGGTTGGTGCTCAGAGCGACAATCCGGACCGTATTTATGTCTGATTCATGAATACGAACATCCCCTTATTCCATAATATTACTTATTTATGGTTGCACCTCTTGTTCTTATATACGTATTCGATCTGATTACGATTAGATTGAAACTAAATGTGGTTTAGTGATATGTATATATTAGACAAATGCCCGATAATATATAATGCAGTACACAGTTACAAAGTTAGTTTGTAATTGACATTGGGAAGTGTCACTGCTATATGAATATTATCAAACATAGTTCCTGGTCAAGATTTGCTAACACGGGTCGGTTAGTCAAATCCGTTGAGACCAGTACATGTCGTATATCGAGACTTGGTCCGATGGTTTATCCCAATGAACCATGAGTCTATGGAGACTCGTATAGACGTGTAGGTGTTTATAGTGGATAAACACTGAACGACTCACCAAAGATTCTTAATGGATGGTACACCAACGTCAATAAGAATCTTCTCGGGTTGAGTAGCATAGTGGTCCTTCGACTTGAGACACCACTGTGGATGTATGAGACATCCTCCACACTTAGATGGCAGTCACGTCACCGATCTATTTAGATCAGACCTCCGCCTGTTCGTTGGGTGTGGATCGATCCTCAGGATATCCTGTGTGTGTCAAGATAGGATCCGTCAGTTTTGTGTACAGAGCATAGGTAGTCCATATATATTTAGCAATCTGTTAAATCTGTGGCCACAGTATACATCGGAAGTAAGTTCCGAGTGTTATTTAGAGATTGCTAATAGATACGTCGACGAGATAATACCTATAGAGATTTGACGTTTACATCTATATCTCTGGGATTATCTGGATACCTGTGACGGAGGGATTATACGTATGCAATGACCTCGACCTGTATGATTCAGCTAGTTTATCCGTGATCGTCATAATCTACGGGTGGATAGATTATGCACATGAAATTGGATTTCGTGACGGATATACCTGAATCTAGAGAGTCTCAATAATGAAACATACTCGTAGAGCACTATGGCAACTTTTGTGAATAATAATGATTATTTACAAATCGTTTAAACGTTAAACGAAAAATACATGCGAACGGGCCGAACCGTTATTTCCTAATTAATGTGTATTTGTATTTAATATATGATATTATTAAATACACATTAATAAATAGTCAAATAAAGGTATTTGACATATATCATTAATATATGTATTTGAGATATTTAAAGTAAATATAATACATATATTTGAGATATTTGTATTTAATTAATTATTTAATTATTTAATTGTTAAATGATTAATATAATTAAAATATAAATATATCATCAAATGATAAAGTTAGGAAATGATTATAAGTGTAAATGTTTGACTTTATACTTAAAGGAAAATGTTGTCAAAATGGTTTTGACTTCTTAAGATATTGTTTTTAAATTGTTTAAAAATTGAAATATTAATTTCCTTTTCTTTTTCTCAAATTCGGCCAACACCCTTAATTAAATATAATGGTTATATTTTTGAGTTGCAATTGTTGACTTGCTTTATTCATTTAAATTGTTTGATGATTAAAGTAACAAGTTGATAAAGTAACTTTAATGAAACAAAAATAATATCTAGATATTATTTCTTCACAAAATTTCGGCCAAGGGCTAATGTTGTTGAAGTATATATTGTTTCATTTATTTTAGGGTGTTATTAACCTTTTCACTTTATCAAAACTCCATTAAAACAAGGCAAAGAAGGTAGAGAGAAAAGAAAAGAAAAACAAGGAAAAGCTTGGAATTTAGTAAGTATTTCCAACCTTCCATTAGAGAGTAATTTGTTCCTCTTGTTGTGGGCAACATCTTGTGATGTTCTTGAGTTTTTATATTCTTTATTCTTTGTACTTTTGATGGATAAAAGTTTGATGAAGGTGATATGCAGGTATGATGTTGGAAGTTTATTACTAGTGTAGTAATAAGCATTCTTTTAAGGTTTTAGAACCTTGTTGCCATTCTAGAGTTATTGACCCACTCTTAAATGACCTAGAATTGTTCTATAGTTGTTTCATTGTGTTGAGACTTGAAATGGATGGAAGAAACATGATTGAAGTATTGTATTTAACTAATTTGGTCTAATTTGTCCAATTTGAAGAAATTGAAAAATTAGGGTTCATGACCAATTCCAAATTTGGGGATTTTCATTTATGTTGTGTATTTGGATGTGTATATGATGCATATAAAGTTTCATGTTGATTGGATTACATCTTGATGTGTTTTGAAGCATGAAATGACAAAGTGCACAAATTGCCACCTTTGGGAGGCATTCGGCCAAATGGATAAAATTTGGGGATTTGGTTGCTTTTGGTGTTTTGATGTTTTGAACATGCTAAGTTCATCTTAGAAATGATTTAGAATCATTCAAAATTGATTAGATCAATTTCGGACTAAAATGGACAAAATACCAATGTAAGGGCATTTCAGTAAATTCACTTGAATATGATTCATTTGAATTTTATTTCATAATTTGATTATGGATAATTAAATAAATATGTTTATTTAATTAATCCGAGAAAAAGTTTTGAAATCAGAAAATACGATTTTCCACCGCTTCCGCTGCGTTACCGGATTCTGCCCCTAAAAACCCCTACAGTATTACACTAGCAGGTGCAGCTATATCATGGAAATCCTCCAAACAGACTGTGATAGCCAGATCTATAATGGAATCAGAATTCATTGCATTAGACAAGTGTGCTGAAGAAGCAGAATGGCTTCGAAATTTTCTAGAGGATATTCCAAGTTGGCCTAAGCCAGTGCCAGCAATTTGCATTCATTGCGATAGTCAATCTGCAATTGGAAGGGCACATAACAATATGTATAATGGTAAGTCTAGACATATTCGTCGTAGACACAATACCGTTAGACAATTACTCTCTACTGAAGTTATTTCGATTGACTATGTAAAGTCAAATGATAACATTGCGGATCCACTAACCAAAGGGTTAAATAGAGAGTTGGTTGTGAAATCATCGAGGGGAATGAGACTAAACCCCATTAGATAAATGTTTATTACGAAGTAAAACCCAACCTTGTTGACTGGAGATCCCAAGATCTAGGTTCAATGGGAAAACCTACTCGTAAAAGACATAATTGGTTCACTGTGGGGGGGTTTACCCTCAAGTCCATTCCTATGGTGAAATGAAATAGTGATGCTCGTATGAATTGAGGTTAAGCAAAGGCTTTTAATGATTCTTATGCGTCGGGAATCCGAGCAGAGTATTATGAGATGCTCTTAAATAAGAAATCACCTATGTGAGAGAGAAGTGGGGCCGCTTCAAAGGGAATTGTACGGGGCACAATTCTTAGAAACTCTTGCAGAACCAGGTTGATGTTCATGGCCAAAATGAGCATAACAATGAGAACTCAGATGTGTTAGGTAAAACATCTGTGTGATATATGTTCTCCATTTACATGAACGGCAGTACAGTTCAATGACATCGCGTCCACTGTCAGCCAGTAAATGAGATATATTTTCACAAGGGAAGGTTCAAAGGCTGAGGCCTACCTATCATATGCAGGTGTTGAACTGTTGAACTCTTCTAGGTCAAAATAAAATGTTTTATAGAATAATTTTATTCGACGTTTTTCGCCAATTTCATTCATGTGGGGGATTGTTGGAAAATGCTTATGAATAAGCATTTTGAGGCACAATTTCAAGCATGGTCCACTTCGTGTTAGTGGTTGTTATTGAATGATTCGGATACTCCTCCGTGAGTAGTTCGAAATGGTATATTCATATGCTTAAAATGGTGCTTGGGTGAATGAGAAATTGTTGCTCAAAGTTCACCAATTGGTGTTGGAAAATAAAGAAAAGTAAGCTTGTCCCATATGGGAAAGCTATAGAGGGAATATTATGCTTATATATGATTGCTCATATGTAGATGGGTAAGAGTTGTAAGGATAGAGGCTCTCTCTACGTGCGCGGGGGGGGGGGGTGCAAATCAAATCCGAATCAAGCTTGGCTCGTGTGCACCCGCGTGTCCTGCGTACACGAATGCCGGACCAAATTGTGCGGGCCTGGCCCAGCCAATTTTTGCATGTCTCTTTAATTTTTCAAAGCCTTTTAAAGTTCCATAACAGTTGAATTAATGACATTAATCAACTTGGTGGTTACAAGCAATAGAAGGTCTCCCACTCATGTGATTAATTGACATGTTAACTTCTTGTTATTAGAGAGGTGATTTTCGTTTTTTGGTAGACACACAAAAACAGAAATATTACACAGAGCACAACCTCGTTTTTTCTTTGTTTTAAGGAAGAGTTCATACACTTTTGTGGTTCGTTGGATCGGGTTTTGGTGGTGCCCATACTCGTTCGTTTTCCGTTGCATCCTGGGAAACAGACGTCCCGAGTTCTACTGCACCAACCGGTAGGGGACGAATTTGTTTTAAGGAGATTGTTGCCGCATCAACAAGCCTCGGAATTCTCTCAGTTTGCTCTGCCTTCGTTGCTGTATTTCATTGCTGCTCCGCTGGGACTAATTTACCTGTTGTTATTTTATAACTTGTGTTGTTGTTAATTGTATCACTGTTATTGATTTGTGTTCGGTTTACTGTTTGTTCAAAGTCCGTTGTAAGAACACAGTAACCAAATTAAATTGTAATATAAACATTATGATAATTTTCGTCAAAGAGGTGAGCAAAATATGATATCATATCCTATTGAGGTGGAATCAGAATTTATCATAAAAAAATTGGTTCTTAAATTTTTAGAATCGGAACCTATCATATTTAAATAGCGTACTATACCTATCGATTCCAATTCGGTTCCAACCGTTTTCAGGATATCTTGTTTTGCTCCCCTAATATATTGACAATAATTTCAATGCTCTCCTTTCACTTTGGTTCACTAAATTATTTATCTAAAATGTAAAAATTAGAACAATAAAAAATAATTTGATTTAATAATAATGACAATCACAATGTTTTAAATAAAAGCAAATACAATCCTTTATCTAAAATAAGTTGAGCACACAGCTCTTTAAACCAACGATAATCATAGCATATTTCTAGAATATTCGAGGAGATAGTATATTTTTTAATACATGAATATTAAACAATCAGTAATTAATTACTGATTAATTATAGTCTTCATGATTAATTACTGATTAATTATTTCTAGAATATTCGAGTCACCACATAAATTCATTGGTGTGTGAATTTAAAAAAAAAAAAATATATATATATATATAAAACCTTCAGTGATCCAACCAATATTGCCAAACATAAAAATTTGGTATAGAAATGAGAGCATATGATTTTAACAAATAAAATAAAATAATTCGATTTTGTGGTATGATCATTAAAGCGTAGAACTAGAACCTTTTTTCTCGATTTCTTATTTTCAAAATCGTAACCTACCATAAAGTAATCGATTCTGATTCCAAAATCTAATTTCCAGTTTCCGGTATAAACCAAACCGTTGTTCATTCCCATTGATTTCCTCGATAAATTTTCTTTTACAACACGTCATTCGTGAACTAGGAGATGTCGATTCCTCTGAAAATACAAAACGATAATGTCGTCTACTCCATTTTTGAGTTTTATCTTTGTTGATGGTAAAAATCAGTATATAGATCAAACATTGTAAGCCAGAGACAGAGGTGGAATTTCCCCATTGGCCGATGTTCAGAAAGTATTAACCACTTCTCGGCTCAGTAGGGGTCCAGCCACGATCTCCCCAGATTAGGCCGACCATAATATGTGCTTTGATATGGTTTCTATAAACCGACCACATCAGCTCGTCAGCTCGGTTCAGGCCTGCTCCGACCCCCTTTGAGTAGGTCAGAGGGCTCGGGCATTTCAGGACAGGACGGAAGTAGTTCGATGAGTTCGGCATATTATGTGGCCGACCACTCAGCAACCGACAAAAGCCTTGAGATTGTGATTTTCCTCTACACGTGTCATCTCCCGGAAACACCCACCAGGCTGTCATCATCAGTAATTACGTGTGGCAGTAGAAAGTCAGATTGATGTAACGGGATGTCAGAGGGCAGACTTACTTTCGGCAAGAGCAGGCCTAGGGCAGAGAACTCATTAAATAAATCAGGTGTCACGTGGAAGATTTTGCAAAATAGGAACAACAACCGCCTCATTCTTAATATATAAGGGGGTAGTCTCGTATGGAAAGAGAGAGAGTTTTTCTTCTTCTTTATTTTGTGAGAAGGAAAGAAATTTGTAAACACTTCAGACGCGTAAACAGCTCGATTTTCATACTGACCGACCACAAAACAAGTCGGTCGAGCACATTTCAGTAATAAAACACCCATCCGTTTTGTGCCCGTGGACGTAAGTTGGATTTAATCCGCCGAACCACATTAACTCCCTGTGTCAATCTGCGTGTTCTTCCACTTTCCACTAAGTTTGCTTTTGGTTCCCCCGTAACCAAACAAATTCACTGTTGAATGAAGGTAGTCCCGGGAACAATATTCCACTATTGTCTCTGAGATGAAAACCAGCCGTCAACAGTTGGCGCCGTCTGTGGGGACCGAACAAGAAGCAACCCGCGTTGTAAGACGATGGTAGAAGGTGAAAGCCGTGGTTTGCACAAGTAGTTCAATTGCAGAATGGGTGGAAGGGGAAAGGAATGGGAAGAATCAAGTCGGAACGAGAGGAAGAAAGGGTTCGTGTGGAAAAAACCTTCTCTTGTTGAATTGTGGAATGAAATGTAAAAATATTGGCCAACGGACACCTATCTGGGGTGAATTGTTGAATGAAATGTAACGATGAGGATGTGTTACATCCGTTGGTGACGGCTAACCATGCTCCTCAGTAGGAAGGAACTACGCTTCCCAAACTACCAATCGCCAGCCTCGCAAGTTACTTGTGCTGGAGGATTGATTAGTGAGCTAGTCAGCCAAATGCGAGGGAGGACGTTCGTCGGTCCAGTTCTCAATTGGTATGGTGGTCTTCCCCGAATGATAGGAAATTTGGCGAAAGGTATTCGGGAAAACCACGCAAAGCGAAGACTGACAGACTCGCCCGGAAGCCCAGGGTTGACCGAGAGACACCAAACACCAGAGAAATACATTGTTAAAGGAGCACCGACTGAGTGCCTGGTTCGACAGACCCCGTGATCCAGCTCGGAATCCTCGGAGTCAAGTTCAGATCAAAGGATTCCAACGAAGCGCCAGATGCAGAAGCTAGCTCGAGTGTGAAGTTTACAAATACGGCGTACGCATCGGGAGTCTTCAGAGTTCGGATCAAAAGATGCAGTTGGACCACAAAACAGAAAGTGGAAGAAAGTAAATGTAAAAGCCTCTCTTAAAATGTCCCGCAAAGAGTTGTAAGAAGAGTAGTATGTCCTTTAAATATGAATAAAACTTTTTTTTTAAGAAACTTGCACATCTCGCTTGTTTGTTAATTAAACGTGAAAGTTGTTTTCCTTATTTTTTTGTCATGCTCGATGCGAAGGTAATGATTGGGGGTCTGGAAGGGCACCGGACCCGTGGCACGCCAAACACTGGTGTCATTATCAAACCCCCAGGTAAAGTGCGCCGACCTGTTTTTTTTTTTTTTTTTTTTCATTTTAAGTGGATATGAGTTATTTCAAGGGATGAAGTGCATGAGGGAGCACGTGAACCCCTCGTGGCAGTATCAGACTCCCGAGGCCGGAGTGTAACTACCCCATGACTTACATCTGTGTACCATCGGCTCGGGGCTGGATTCGTTTCGTCGAGGCTTCATGGTGTTTAGGCTCGGGGCTGGATTTGTTCCGCCGAGGCCTCTGTGTGCCATCGGCTCGGGGCTGGATTCGTTTCGCCGAGGCTTCATGGTGTTTAGGCTCGGGGTTGGATTCGTTCCGCCGAGACCTCTGTGTGCCATCTGCTCGGGGCTGGATTCGTTTCGCCGAGGCTTCATGGTTATTCGGCTCGGGGCTGGATTCATTCCGCCAAGGCCTTTGAGAGATTCGAAATTATGTTTTGGAGACCTCGGACAGGACGCTGTCTTGAGGCATCCGAGTTGTTATTTACACTTGTGAAATTTTGTCATTTGGGGTATGTGCTAAGTCACCCCCACCTTTTACCAATTTTATTCTAAATCTTCATTTTTATTTTTCGCTGGTCTGGCAAGGGGACGCTCGCGCCAGAGTTAGCAGAGCCTCGAAGGTTGATTTGCTTCCCTTCCGTGTAAGTCTTGGTAAGTTATTCGGCTTGAGGCTGGATTTCGTTCCGCTGAGGCCATGTGGTTATTCAGCCCAGGGCTGGATTTTTTCCGCCGAGACTTCAGTACCTTGCTCAGCTCGGGTTTGGGGTGAATCCCACCGAGTCTGATTATTTGAACTGAGGATGTAACATTCCCCCAGATCCAAGTACCTTGCTCAACTCGGGTTTGGGGTGAATCCCACTGAGTCTGATTCTTTGAATTGAGGATGTAACATTCCCACAGATCCAAGTACCTTGCTCAGCTCGGGTTTAGGATGAATCCCACCGAGTCTGATTCTTTGAACTGGGAATATAGCATTCCCCCAAAACCAGATATTCCTCTCAGCATGAAGTCAGATTACGCCCCACCAAGTGGATTCGTCATCAGCTCGGGAACAAAGTGTTCGTCTCATGGCCAGGTTCAAAGGTGGTCGGACTCAAAAGTTTCTCCTCACATCCAGATTCGGAAGAGCAAGCCAAAAAAAAGGGAGAAAAGAAGAAATCACACGGAGTTACCAGACAGAACGGTCAGAGATAAACAAGTGTGAAAGAAGGTTGCAGATGATCTCATAAAAGCACATGAATATTGTCTATTACAAAACAAACACCTCAGGGTCATCATCAGGAGTCAGGACCACTAACTCGGGCTCGGCAGAAGAGATCTTTTAGCTTCAGTTGCAGATACTTCGAAGAACAGAAACAGGAAACTCGAGCAGCAGACTTCTCAAGAATTAAAAACATGGATACAGCAAACGTGGGTTCGGGATATTAAACTCACTCTGAAAGAAGGGCATATATGATAACATATTTACCTTCCAAAAGCTCCCCTCAGCAGAATTAAAGTCAGTAGCAGGATTCTCGGCAGATGGATACTTGAGAATAGAAAGAGAGGACTTGGTTAAAGTACACACGGAAATGGTTTGCTCTAAAAATTCTAGAAGCGACCACCAGTAGGGCGACAGTGCACCATACTTGTAATAGTTCTCGGCATCAACTCACAAACTCGTTGATACCAAGAACTAGGGGATGGATGTTGATGGTAAAAATCAGTATATAGATCAAGCATTGTAAGCCAGTGACAGATGTGGAATTTCCCCATTGGCCGATGTTCAGAAAGTATTAACCACTTCTCAGCTCAGTAGGGGTCCAGCCACAATCTCCCCAGATTAGGCAGACCATAATATGTGCTTTGATATGGTTTCTATAAACCAAACACATCAGGTCGTCAGCTCGGTTCGGGCCTTCTCCGACCCCATTTGAGTAGGTCAGAGGCTCGGGCATTTCAGGACAGGACGAAGTAGTTCGATGAGTTCGGCAGATTATGTGGCCGACCACTCAGGAACCGACATAAGCCTTGAGATTGTGATTTTCCTCTACACGTGTCATCTCCCGGAAACACCCACCAGGCTGTCATCATCAGTAATTACGTGTGGCAGTAGAAAGTCAGATTGATGTGACGGGATGTCAGAGGGCAAACTTAATTTCGGCAAGAGCAGGCCTAGGGCAGAGAACTCATTAAATAAATCAGGTGTCACGTGGAAGATTATGCAAAATAGGAACATCAACCGCCTCATTTTTACCGCCTCATTCTTAGTATATAAGGGGGGTAGTCTCATAGGGAAAGAAAAAGAGTTTTTTTCTTATTTATTTTGTGAGAAGGAAAGAAATTTGTAAACACTTCAGACGCATAAACAACTCGATTTTCATACTGACCGACCACAAAACAAGTCGGACGAGCACATTTCAGTAATAAAACACCCATCCGTTTTGTGCCCGTGGACGTAGGTTGGATTTAATCCGCCGAACCACGTTAACTCCCTGTGTCAATCTGCGTGTTCTTCCACTTTCCACTAAGTTTGCTTTTGGTTCCCCCGTAACCAAACAAATTCACTGTTGAATGAAGGTCGTCCCGGGAATAATATTCCACTATTGTCCCTGAGACGAAAACCAACCGTCAACAATCTTCAACACTGTTATGTTGAAAAACTTTCTTCTCCTTAGACATTCGATCAGCAACAATGTCTCTGTACCTTTTGTACACCTCACCAGTGATTGCTTCAACTTCTGTCTTACTTCAAGATATCTTTAAGTCTGTTCAGGAAACCTTGTAAAAATGCAAGACAGCTTTTGTGGGGAAGAATAATCCTGTCTGGAAAACTGAGGCCCTAATGTTTGAATCTCTATCAGATTTGGTAATTGAAAGGAAGAGGTTGCAAGGAATTATGCCATCCTTAAAAAATGTGAGTGCTAGGTGGTGTCCAGAGTTGGACTCTTTCCCAATTGAAGATGTTGGATTCAGAGGTGTCTGGATTAAGGAAGAGCATATCTCTTAGCCACTCTATCTAAAATAAGATTATGTTGTATCTAATATTGGGGATATAATTGAGTTAGATATTTGAATTTCAACATAGTATCATAATTGAAAGATTGTGATTATCCTAGGTTCTGACCCTATGAGGAATTAATAACAATTAATTAAGACAAGTCCTAATTAATGTGCCAATGGATTTTCAACAAGCAACCACAATATAAGCAAACACAATAAATTAGGGGTGTGCATTAATCGGTTTTAACCGATTAACCGAACCGTTCTGACCCATTTTTTATTACGGTTCGGTTAAATCAGTTATTGCGGTTAAATTTTTTAAATTTTTCGGTTATTCGGTTCGCTTACGGTTATGAGATTCGTATAACCGAACTGACCGATTAACCGAAATTAAACCATATATATATATTAGCGCGTGCGAATCCTTTAATTTTTTAGAGTTAAGATAGTCTGCACGTAAACTCTCAATTGGTTGTAGTTATATTGATTTGATAATACTACCCGAAAATAAAATTGATAAAATTCAAATGACAAGCTGCATTAACAGCTTGGTTTTGACTCTTTTTAATTTCTCTCAAGAATTTAAAGGAAAAAATACATAAAATTTCAAATGTGTAGATTTTGCATCGTGGTGGATTCGTGACCCTTAAAATTTCTTACATGGCAGGTTTGGAAGGAAATCTGAGGCCGTGACAATCATCGAAGGTTTAAAAAATATTTATCTCGCATGTAATTAAATATAAATATATTTAATCAAATGTTAGTTAGAATCAGTATTTTTAAAATCAGATATGTGATCGAATTAGTGATCCAAAAAATTTAATGCGTCAGTGGTTCGACTGGTTGAAATGTTCCGAAAAAATCGGTAGAACCGACCTACATCATATATAATTTTACTAATTAAAAATTATAAAAAATATTAAATTTTAATTTATTGGATTGGTTAATAACCGAATTAACCATAACCGACCGAAATATAATGGTTAATTGGTTAATGGTTATGTGTCATAAATTGGTTAAATCGGTCACACTTTTATTTAACCGAAAATTTCGGTAACGGTTAAAAAATCAAGGATTAACCGACCGAACTGACCGATGCACACCCTTACAATAAATTGTGGAAAATAAATCAATCACACAAAATCAACACAATAATTTTTGTGACGAAGTGGGAAACTCATGCGAGTAAAAAACCACTCCGGGTATCTCAGCTACCAGCCCAATCCACTATATAGAGAAAAAATGACAGCGATGGTCGAGACATATGGTGGCAACTCCACCGACTCAAGTACCTATACACTGCAAGAACTCAAGGAACTCCTCAAGCATGTAACCCATGATTTCTACAAAACCTCTGAAGTCTCTGAACGGACTGCCTCTGCAACTCTGAACGCCGGAACTCCGACTACCAAACTTCCTCCTAAAGAACTCTGAAGATTGGGAATTTTGGGTTATGTTGTGTTGAATGTTTATCAAAGAAGGATTCACACCATTAACAAAGAAGACAAAAAGATGAAAGAAATCTTCAAAGTGGAATTAAAGAAAATTGAAAGTTTTGAAGGATTTTGGCTCAAAGGATTTGTGTTTCAACACTTGGGGATGGTGTCTATATGTTTTATTTATAGGTAGGGTGAAGATTTAGAGTTTTTCAAAGTGAAAAGGCTAAAAAACGCATTCAGATCGCAATCGTGTTCGAACGATTACTACGTACTGTAGGAAACGACTTTCCTTAGCGCGGCGGAAGTTGCTTGTGGTGGCACCGGCTCCGGTATGGATCTTTAAAATTTTATTGACCTTCTCACTTTGTTGTATTAGCCGAGATCAATCATTTGTTGTCCAACACTTGGATCAACCACTCGATCTTCTGAACTATGACTCGAAACCAACAAACCGAAGTATGGGCTTCACTCACAAAGATTAAACCTCTAAACTATTTAGAGATTTAAGATGTCACAATGGTGTTTGTCTCTTTGGAGTTTCAAATACGCTCATAACACTTGTGAATATTTGAAGTTATTCTCTCTTTTCTCTTAAATATTTCTCACAATAATTGTGTGAATGAATGCAAAGTGTTAACATTAGGAAGTGAGAGAAATGGTAGAGATTATATTCTCTTACACAAGCCAACTAACCTTGTCAATGACTTTGTCATTAAGCATTCAATGCTTTCTTTCAATGCCAAACACATAAATGTGGAGGTCATATCAAAACATAAAATGCATTAGCTAATGACAAAACTATTAGGTGTATCCAAGCCACCTAATAGACATAATTACTTGGATGACATGGTAAGCCATATGGCTTTGTCTCCAATGGTAAATAAAAATCAATATATTAATAATGATTTATTTACCTTCAATTATGTTGTAGTAATTATCTCATAATTATTACTAACTTGATTATCTCATAATCAAAGAATTCTAGAAAACATTAAGTTAAACTAATTTAACATAGTTTTCATTTGTGACAATAAATATTATTAATCTCATTAATAATATATAAATAAATATAATGTGAGCATATAATTAGACAATCTAATTATATTAGGTTTGCTACAGTTAATCGAGCTAGCACGGGGACGAAATGGACCTACGGTTCCGAGCTCCAATAATTCTGAAATATTAATTAAACTCTTTAATCAAATATTACGAATTATAAACTCCGTGTTATTCCACTAAAAACTCAAAGTTGAACTCCCGTTTCCGTAGATGGATTAAATAAACCGAAGATCTTCGGTGTCCATCGATATAGTCATTACATATGGATATAGCCATTCACGAATATCTCTTAAATAGAGCCGGGTCATAAGTCCGTTAAACCCCTCTAAATATTTTGTCTCTTAAGCACCATTGATTCTATAATGAATAATTAAATCATAACAATTATGAATATATAACTTTCTATTCGTAATAGAAAAGTTGAGCGCTCAAATTGTTCAAGTCCCGAATCAACTCCTAAAAAAGATATTCATCTGCTTCTCGTAAGAAGAAGTGAATTCCATATCTTTGTAAAACGTTCTCAGTTACACACCAGATCATATCCCCAAAATACGTAGTTATTGGCTGAGAATGCAACACCAACCTCACCATAGTAAATCAAATGACATAGCCTATCATGCAGGAGTTCGTAGTACACTCGGGATTAAGATCGAATCCATATATGACCATCTATTAGATAAAATTAATTTCTTTGATTAAAGGATATTAAAAGAAATTAGTATTTATCTGAGTCTAGTCCTATATGATCTCATCATACAAGGTGCCTCCATTCCCATGTCACTACATGAACGATCCTGGATCAAGGTCGTCATACAAGTATAGAATGGACCGCATCTATAGATAAACCAAAAACAAAGTACCTTCTTTGTTTTCTATCTATGGGCTATTTAGATTACTAACTTCAGACTTAAATCCTCTTATGCATCAAACATACACTAAGTCTGAAGGTACAAGAGTAATCAAGGTAAACAAGACAATTGGACAATATACGATATAAATCAAACAACTTTGATAAAATGAATAATGCATTTATTATTATTACAATAATCAATTCCGTTTACAATACATGAAGCTCTAGGACATAAATCCTAACAATCTCCCATTTGGACTAAAGCAAATGGGACATGTCATGTAATCCTAAACCCTTTAAGTGACCTTCAAACACGTTAGCCGATAAGGTCTTTGTAAACGGATCAGCTAGGTTGTCTGCGGATGGAATCTGCGTGATAGCGATATCTCCTCTCTGCACTATCTCCCTGATGAGGTGATATTTCCTCTCAATATGCTTACCTCTCTTGTGGCTTCTTGGTTCTTTAGAGTTTGCCACTGCACCACTATTATCGCAATAAAGTGTGAGTGGTTTATCCATATCTGGAACAACTTTCAGATCTGACAAGAACTTACGGAGCCAAACTGCTTCCTTAGCTGCTTCACAAGCTGCTACATATTCAGCCTCCATGGTGGAGTCAGCAATACAAGATTGCTTAATGCTCCTCCATACTATAGCCCCACAACCTAGGGTGAACACTGATCCAGATGTTGATTTCCTATAATCGACATCCGTCTGAAAATCAGAGTCAGTATATCCTCTCAGAATCATATCCTGACTTGTATATACAAGCATATAATTTCTCGTTCTCCGAAGATACTTGAGAATATGTTTCACCGCTACCCAATGATCTAATCCTGGGTTGGATTGAAACCTACTGACTACTCCCACTGCAAAACATATGTCTGGTCTCGTGCATAACATAACATACATAAGACTTCAAACTGCTAAGCATATGGTATATGTCTTATCTCCTCAACTCCTTGAGGTGTCTTAGGAGACTGTTCCTTAGACAAATGAATTCCATGTCTGAAAGGTAAATTACCTTTCTTGGAATTCTGCATACCAAATCGCACAAGAATCTTGTCGATATAGGTTGCTTGAGATATTGCTAACGTCGTTTCTTGCGATCCGAATGATCTGGATACCAAGTACATAACTTGCATCTCCCAAATCTTTCATTTGGAATTGGTTAGCTAGCCAAATTTTCACGTCCGATAATATTTTTACATCATTCCCAATGAGTAAAATATTATCAATGTATAACACAAGGAAAACCACATTCCCATCAATGATGCGCTTGTAGACACAAGGCTCATCGATGTTCTGCTCAAAGTTATAAGACTTGATCGTAGTATCAAACCTTATGTTCCAAGATCTAGATGTTTGCTTAAGTCCATAAATGGACCTTTGCAACTTGCAAACTTTTTGCTATTGACCTTGGGTAATGACCCCTCTGGTTGTACCATATAGATACTCTCATCAAGATTTCCATTCAAGAATGCAGTCTTGACATCCATTTGCCAAATCTCATAGTCATAATATGCGGCAATGGAAAGAAGAATCCTGATGGATTTAAGCATGGCTACTGGCGAGAAAGTTTCTTCATAGTCAACTCCCTCTTTTTGGGTATAACCCTTTGCCACTAGCCTAGCCTTGAAATTCTGTACTTTCCCATTTATTCATCTTTTTCTCTTGTAGATCCACTTGCAACATATGAGTTTTACTCCATTAGGTTGGTCCACAAGTTCCCAGACTGAGTTAGAGTACATGGACTTCATCTCAAGGTTCATGGCTTTGAGCCATTCTTCTTTATCAGTATCATCCATTGCACTACGATAGGTCAATGGATCATTTATACCATCACAAGATGCAACAACTTGCACCTCCCCATTTCCTAGATAGCGTTCATGTTGTCTTACAACCCTCCCACTACGTCTAGGTGGTAAGGTATCCTGATAAACTTGCATCTGACTTTTAGATGTAGAAGGTGTTATGTCTTTGTCAACATTTGACAATGATGTACTGGTCGTACCAGCAAGTAACTCCTCAAGTAACACTTTACTTCAAGATTTGAATTCTCTCATATAATCCTCCTTAAGAAATGTAGCATTTGTCGACACAAATACTTTATTATCTTCTGGACTATAAAAGAATCCACCCCTAGTTTCCTTAGGATAACCTACAAATAGGCACACATGTGAACGTGGTTCCAACTTAGTAGTATTGTTCTTTAGCACATGTACCGGACACCCCCATATGCGGAAATGTGGTAAACTAGCTTTATGACCATTCCATAACTCTAAGCGAGTCTTAGAAACAGACTTAGAAGGAACTACATTCAGGATATACATTGCAGTTTGCAATGTATACCCCCAGAATAAACTAGGTAGAGTGCTATAACTAAACATTGATCTCATCATGTCTAGTAGGGTCCGATTTCTCCTTTCTGCAACACCATTTTATTGTGGTGTTCCAGGTGCTGTGAGCTGTGAAAAAATTTCATGCTCAACTAAGAATTCCTCGAAATCTCTATCAAGGTATTCTCCTCCACGATCTGATCATAGAATTTTGATGCTTTTACCTAACTAGTTCTCAACCTCAGCACGATACTCTTTGAACTTTTCAAATGTATCTGACTTGTGCTGCATTAGATAAACATACCCATATATGGAATAATCGTCAATGAAAGTGACGAAGTATTCAAAACCACCTCGAGCTTTTATATTCATCGGTCTGCAAACGTCCGAATGTATTAGCTCAAGAGTTTCTTTGGCTCTTATCCTTTTTTCCAGTAAAAAGTCTCTTGGTCATTTTGCCTTCTAGACAGGATTCGCAGACAAGTAAAGTACCGAGTTTTAACTGATTTAAAACTCCGTTCTTAATTAGTCTATCTATCCGGTCAAGGTTAATGTGACCAAGTCTAAGGTGCCATAAATATGTATCAACATGAGAAATCTTTTGCCGTTTAGTTTTAGACCTTTCAATCTTAAATATTTCAGTATTAAGCAGTGATTCATGCATTAACGGCCTTAATACATATAGATTATTTTCGGAGTTTCCCGTGCATATATTTAATCTATTTCTACTAATAATAACTGACATATTATTAAACGAAATAGAAAAACCACATTTCATAAGTTTTGTTACAGAAATCAAATTCCTGCGAAAACTAGTAATATATAGCACACCATTTAAACATAAATAACTATTATTAAATTTTAACTTGAAATCTCCCACTGCTTTTGCTGAAACAGCATCCCCTGTCCCAACTCTCATGGTAAAACTACCTTCAGTAAGGTCCCTTCATGAGTCAAGTAGCTGTAAAGAACAACAAACATGGTTAGTGGCACCAGAATCAAAAATCCATATGGATTTATCATCCTCCACCAAAAGAGACTCAATTACAAGTAAATCGTATTTACCTGTATTCTTCTTCTCTTTAAGCTCTGCAAGGTATTTTGGACAATTCCTTTTCCAATGCCCTTGTTGTTCACAATGGAAACATTTTCCTTTGGCATTGGTTCCGTTGGAGCTTTTATTGTGCTTCTTTTTCATTAGTTTTGCCTTTGCCTTCCAATTGCATTTCTTCTTTTTCTTTGCAGATTTAGAAGATTCGATAATATTTGCCTCGGTATTGGGCCTACGAGGACCGTTCATAATGGACTCGTAATTGGTGAGCTCATTCAGCAGTTCAGTCAATGTGAAAGTCAACTTGTTCATAAAACAGTTACTCTTAAACTGCAGGAAACTCTTCGGAAAGGTTTCCATGATCATTGTCACCTGGCTTTGCACATTAATACGTGCACCATGAGTTTCAGCCATATTAAGATGAGACATCATCCTTAACACATGGTCTCAGACTGATGTGCCTTCCTTCATTCTAGCGGTCAATACAAAGGCATTTTTTTCCTCATATTGTTACCGGTCTGAAGGTTGCCCAAACATGTTCTGTAATGACTGCATAATCATTGATGTTGTCGCCATAGGCTCATGCTGTGCAGCAAGAACCTCAGACATGGATGCTATCAAATAGCTATGGGCTTTCTCATCAGCTTTAATCCAATTATTATAGGCATTACGTGCAGCTCTGCCAGCATTTGGTGCTGGCTCAGGAGGACGTTCCTCCATTAGGTCAAATTTAAGGTCTTCACAGACTAATATAACATTCATGTCACTTTTTCATTTAACATAATTATCCCCGGTTAATTTTTCTTGTTGTTTGATAATGGAGATTATTGCAGATGCCATGGCTGAAAAAATAATAAACGCGCATTCAATATTCATTCGTCGCATATTAAAATTGTCAAACATTTAGGCATAAAATTAAACATGATGCATGATCAATGTATAATAAATTAGAAACCTAAAAGAATTACTATGCCACGGTTATCTATCATCCCATTAATAAATGTCGTCGTAGGGTAGGTCAAGTATTCGCATGATAGATCGAGACATTCTCAATTGATTAATATATCTGAAATAACTCTTATTCTTATATTAATCAACTACCGTTATTTTGATCAATGAAGCTTTGATTAACAACTTAATCATTCATTTGTGAGTGTGACCCATTATTTTGGAACCCTTGGACTTAACTAGTGAAGTGCCGCCGTAGGGTAGGTCAAATCACCAGATACATCTAGAGTCTCTATCCTTTCGGAATCCAAACCTGATATTGACCCAAAAAGGACACCATCCGTAGGGGGACGAAAGCAAAGCTGTCTCGAGGCGCCTATTGAATCTCACATTTCTGGATAACAATGGAGATCGCGGGATATATTGTGGTATACCCCTCTCTCACTCACTATTAAAAAGTGTAAGGTTTCTATCTCACTAGTATTTTATAAATCTTAGATTATGCTCGCCTAAAGTCATAACCTTAATTAATACCAGTTGATGATTTAGTGATCTAACCAATTTTAACTTTTAAAATTTTATTCACTAATCCTGATTAGTCTCTACTAACCAATTAACTTAATTAAACTAATTTAATCAAGTTGTTATAGTGATCTAATCAATTTAACTCTTAAATTACTAGTCCACTTATAGGTTTTAAAATTTAGAATTCAACGAACGGATCAAATGTCATTAAACCATTTAATCGATAAAAGTACATTATTTATTCCAATGGTACGTGGTATTGTATCCCGAGTGCAGATCATATTACCATCCATTCGAAACCGGCTATGGAATTTACGTTCCGGTTTCCATCCGATATACCAAGGAAAATAATGTACTCATAAGGTCCATTTGTATCTAAAATTTGAATTCATAATTTTTAAACCTTTAAACCAATTAATCTTATTAATCCGTTTACATGCATCTTATATTCTTATTTAACTTTTAAATTTACATAAAATCATATTTTATGACTTGATTATCATGCATGTCAACATGTTATGGCATATGAAAATGCAAGAGTAGGCACCCTAAGCTATATGATATGTTAATAAACAATTTAAAACATATATATATGCCCAGGTCTGGGCTGAAAACGTTTGTGTTGCGTTTGACTGGAGTTCGAACGTTTCCAGGCAGTGGCCAAACATTTGTGTGTCGTTTGACTGGCGTTCGAACTCTATCGGTCTGATGTTCGAACACTAGAACTACATTTACTCCGTTCCGGAGCTTCCAGACTCCGTTTTGTTCCCCGTTTTTTTCTACGGACTCGTAACATAATGTAGTTTTACATACATACATAAATTGCATTAACCGAGCTCTTATTTTTTTATACTAAGCTAATTAGTACAATAAATCCAAGACATCTATTGGTCTTCAAATCTTGCTCCATGGTATGTTGTTGAGTTCTTCGCGGAATAGGTTCGTAATGAGTCATTCGTGGCATCGGCTCCTCCAAGTTACAAATTGAGTTACAAAATGGACTTATTACAAAGAAAATGAACTTACAACACTTGAAAGAATATGACCTTATGGTTTTACATTCCCAATACTAAAAATAAGAGCCGGAAAAATTAACGATTAACACAATACATTCATCACATGAATCAAAGTAAACATTCATCACATGAAAATTAAAAACCATTCATCTCATTAATCTAATTGTGCCTACTCATCACAACATGCATTCTAATAATCTATATCACATATAAATTATTAAAACTTGAAACTTTAAAAGAGAAGGGTTAATAACACTTTTCAACCTTAATCTCTTGATGCCAATTGTAGGAAACGACTTTCCTTAGCGCGACGGAAGTTGTTTGTGGTGGCACCGGCTCCGGTATGGATCTTTAAAATTTTCTTTACCTTCTCCATTTGTTGTAGTAGCCGAGATCAATTCTTTGTTGTCCAATACTTGGATCAACCACTCGATCTTCCGAACTATGACTCGAAACCAACAAATTGAAGTGTGGGCTTCACTCACAAAGATTAAACCTCTAAACTATTTAGAGATTTAAGATGTCACAATGGTGTTTGGCTATTTGGAATTTCAAATACATTCACAACACTTGTGAATATTTGAAGTTCTTCTCTCTTTTCTCTCAAATCTTTCTCACAACAATTGTGTGAGTGAATGCAAATACGCTCACAACACTTGTGAATATTTGAAGTTCTTCTCTCTTTTGTCTCAAATCTTTCTCACAACAATTGTGTGAATGAATGCAAAGTGTTAACCTTAGGAAGTGAGAGAAATGGTATAGATTATATTCTCTTACACAAGCCAACTAACCTTGTCATTAAGCATCTAATGCTTTCTTGCAATGACCAACACAAAAATGTGAATGTCATACCAAAGCATAAGAAATGTTAAGCTAAAGACAATGGCTTTATCATTAAGCATTCAATGCTTTCTTTCAATGCCAAACACATAAATATGGAGGCCATACCAAAGCATAAAATGCATTAGCTAATGACAAAACTATTAGGTGTATCCAAGCCACCTAATAGACATAATTGCTTGGATGACATGATAAGCCATATGGCTTTGTCTCCAATGGTAAATAAAAATCAATATATTAATAATGATTTATTTACCTTCAATTATATTGTAGTAATTATCTCATAATTATTACTAACTTGATTATCTCATAATCAAGACTTGATTATCTCATAATCAAAGAATTCTAGAAAATATTAAATTAAACTAATTTAACATAGTTTTCATTTGTGACAATAAATATTATTAATCTCATTAATAATATATAAATAAATATAATGTGAGCATATAATTAGACAATCTAATTATATTAGGTTTGCTATAGTTAATCAAGCTAGCACGAGGACCAAATGGACCTACGGTTCCAAGCTCCAATAATTCCGAAATATTAATTAAACTCTTTAATCAAATATTACGATTTATTAACTCTGTATTATTCCACTAAAAACTCGAAGTTGAACTCCTGTTACCGTAGATGGATTAAATAAACCGAACATCTTCGGTGCCCATCGATATAATCATTACATATGGATATAGCCCTTCACGAATATCTCATAAATAGAGCCGGGTCATAAGTCCGTTAAACCCCTCTAAATATTTTGTCTCTTAAACACCATTGATTCTATAATGAACAATTAAATCATAACAATTATGAATATATAACTTTCTATTCGCATTAGAAAAGTTGACCGCTCAAATTGTTCAAGTCCTGAATCAACTTTTAAAAAAGATATTCATCTGCTTCTCGTAAGAAGAAGTGAATTCCATATCTATGTAAAACGTTCCCAGCTACACACCAGACCATATCCCCAAAATACGTAGTTATTGGCCGGGAATGCAACATCAACCTCACCATAGTAAATCAAAGGACATAGCCTATCATGCAAGAGTTCGTAGTACACTCGAGATTAAGATCGAATCCATATATGACCATCTATTAGATAAAATAAATTTCTTTGATTAACGGATATTAAAAGAAATTAGTATTTATCTGAGTCCAGTCCTATATGATATCATCATACAATGTGCCTTCATTCTCATGTCACTATATGAACGATTCCGGATCAAGGTCGTCATACAAGTATAGAATGGACCGCATCTATGGATAAACAAAAAACAAAGTACCTTCTTTGTTTGCTCTCTATGGACTATTTAGATTATTAACTTCAGACTTAAATCCTCTTATGCATCAAACATACACTAAGTCTGAAGGTACAAGAGTAATCAAGGTAAACAAGATAATTAGACAATATGCGATATAAATCAAACAACTTTGATAAAATGAATAATGCATTTATTATTATTACAATAATCAATTCCGTTTACAATACATGAAGCTATAGGACATAAATCCCAACACGCACCACGAACGCTTACCCACTGGAAAGACTCGTTCGAACGCTACTCGAGCGCATAACGAGTGCTGGCTCTCTAGAATGTTTTGTTCGAACGCTTCTTCGAACGTACCACAAATATTTTCTCTTTGGAATATTTTATTCGAACCCAATGGAGAACGTGCCACTAACGCCACACGTTCGAATGCTGCAACGAATGCAGCACTAACGAAAATGCTTCAGCTTTACCAGAAACCAGTCCAATTGCTCCAAGAACTTCAAGACTTATTACAACTCAATTGAACTTGTTTTGTCACGGACATTGCCAATAAAAATGGAACTTACAATTTCCCAATTTGGCATTCCATGACAAAACACTACCTAATACAGAGACTACGATAATAGACCCAAAAAGAAAAATAGCCAATTGTCAACCATCAAAACAGTGACATATTACATTAAGACTCGATATAACACATGACCAAATAGTCATCAAAACAATGCCACCTCAGCAACAAACTTGCTTACCTGAAACATCCACAAACAACAATATATCGTGAAAAGCATTGAGATTATCAAGAATAAAATTAAGCAGGTATAAAACTCATGCATGTATAAGTAGATATCATTTTCCCTCTTAATCTTAACTCTCCTTAAAACATATATATCAAATGGATATTCTACGCTACTACTCTCCTTTAAACTACTCTCCCATTTTTTGTCACGAAATGACAAATGATGAAGAAACTAGGAAAAACAACATAAGGTAACTTATGCAAGAGCATAACCAAACAAAAAATAAAACTTATTCCCCCTCACTAACAGGCCCACAAAGTTAGCTTAAAAACAAACGGGAAGTAAACACTCAAAGATATACAGAGAAAGAATGTATGCAAAAACTTGAAGCATACACATGTGTAGGACACAGAAACTGGGCGACGCCGTTCCTAGGCTCGCGGCCTAGTTGGGAAGGATTACATAACATGGAGTCACCACCCGGTGTGAACCGGGACAAAGATTTAAGGCCGCACTCACCCCTCGCAAGGGAAGACCTCAAACCGTTGGGTTCGGAATGGTCCCTTACTTATGTCACTTGTAATGAAAGGATTCATGTAATAATTTAACTAAGCTTAAGTAACACTTATTTCCAATAGTATCATGCTTCTGAATTCTCATATGCAAAATAAAGCTTATGTGTACATTTTTACATATATCTCATATTTAAAATTGCATGCTTAACATATATCAAGATGGCAGCGAACATACAATTTAATTTACATATCACATTCAGGAAAACACAAGCACACATATTGACCATACAAGCACACATATGGGCACTTTTCCAAGCGGTACGTGGAATTGTAGCCCAAGTACAGACCGCACTACCGTCCATTCGGAATCGGCTACGGAATTTACGTATGGGTTTCCATCCGATATACCGCAAGAAATAATACTCAAATGTTATCATGACATAAGCATACAAATTGTAATACATTGACACATTTGCATAAGAAAGATCAATCAATAGGCAATTATGCATGAATATAATAAGACAGACTCAGTTCAGTGTGTGCACGTTCATGTAGCGTTCGTAGACGCGTTCGAACGGAAATGAAACAGAATGCTCGCGTTCGAGTAGCGTTCGTAAACGCGTTCGAACGGAAATGAAACAGAATGCTCGCGTTCGTATGGCGTTTGATAACGCGTTCGAACGGAAATGAGACCTGATGCGTGATAAGGCAAAAATGCATGCGCGTTCGAGTTGCGTTCGTAAACGCGTTCGAACGGGAACGGACCTGATGCATGAAATGGGACACCATGCATAAACAACAAAATAAAGGGGCGCAGCGAAGTACTGCCGTAAAGGTGGCCTTTTGGGGGCTCTTGATCTCTCAAAGAGATGACCTTTAGACCAACATACTAAGCCCATGCGCGTCACATCACATCATGCATACAAACACAAAGACAATCATACTATTCTAAGTATGTCCGATTGAACGTGTCTTGCATCCAACCGAACACACATCAACCGGCGCGGCGAAGTAGTGTCACAAAGGTGGCCTTTTCGGCTCTTTGTCTCCCAAATGGAGGACCTTTGGACTAACTCACTAAGCCCATGCGCTTGGTTGAATCATGCATACGAAAACAACATATTGAATTCAAGTAAAGAAAACTAAATAAACAAAATCAACACAATACAAAAGAAAGATGGTGCCGTTTACCCAAGCGGTACATGGAGTTGTGGCCCGAGTACAGATCATATTACCGTCCATTCGGAATCGGCTATGAAATTTATGTCCGGGTTTCCATCCGATATACCGCGAGAGTTGACACATCTCTCGTTCATCCAATACCCACAACATATTACATCTCATAATTCATGCATATTTATCTACTCAAAGACCACAACATGCATTCATAGACGACTTTCATGCGAATAGAATTCAATAAAAAAATGAATATAAACTAATGAAAAGGTACCCTCAGGTCTAACCTTTTAAATCACCTCTCGGATGTACGGTACACGATCGTCGGAAGGGTGGATGCTCCGCAACTCTCCCGGTTCACTGGTTCACTGTTCTCGTTCGTTGTCTTTACTGTTTTGCTTGCGGCTCGAACTCCGTTCTGCTCCTATTTCCTCTTTATCTTTTGCTTACTGTTTTTTGGGTGTCTTCTTCCTGTAGTTTTTATGTGTGTTGTGTATGAGTTAGAGACTAGCTAGATAAGGTTGAGAAGGTTGGTGAAGGGTTCTTTTTATAGGCAAAGGGTTAGGTTTGACAAGGAAATGGATTTGATTTGGTTTGGTTAAGGGAAGTCAAAGATTGAGGGGGGGGACAAATCTTGGCTAGATAGGGAATGTTGAATATTTGATTGGCTTGGATTAGGAATATAATATTTTAAGTTTGGGAATAATCTTATTAGATTGGGAATATAATTGGTTGATTGATTTTAATTAGGCATGATTATATTTTGATTTAGTATGTGATTTGTTTCATTTAGGCATGATTTTAGTTTAAGTTGGTAATTGTTTATTTTATGTTTGGTATATGTTTTATTTAATCATTTAATTAATTTAGTTATTATATTATTTAGTTAATGTTTTAATTAATATTTATTTATTTAAATTGAGATGTGTTTTATGGGCTTTGGGGGGGCTAATTGGGCTGGATGTGAGGCTAGCAGCAAAACCAGAATTACCGACACCGTTCGAACGCTTCCTCGAACGCGGCACGAACGCCCGCAATCCGTTTGTCGTTCGAACGTAAACACGAACGTAACACGAATGAAAACAGTGAACCTTGTTTATTCTGAATTTCCCCTTCCGATGTCCGTTTCCCGTGACCTCCGTGACTTAAAAGGTAGTGTCTCCAAAATGAGACTCATCATAGGGACTTATGCGTAAAAATGCAGTGCCTACAGTCGCCCCCACTTTGATGGGACTTGTGTAATGTGCAACAGTGACAATCCTATCAAAGTTATGCAATGCATTTCTACTTACCTGGCTCGCCAGCTGCCACTTGACTTACCATGTGTTGAGATGATTTGGGTGGTGAGGTGCTGCGACCCCTGGTTCATTCCCGAACCGTGTCGTGATGTGGTCCATTCTCGAACCGTTGCCGTAAGGTGGTCCATTCCCGAACCGTTACTGTGAGGTGTTCATTCCCGAACTGTTACTGCGAGATGTCCATTCCCGAACTGTTACTGTGAGGTGTTCATTCCCGAACTGTTACTGTGAGATGTCCATTCCCGAACTGTTACTGTGAGGTGTTCATTCCCGAACTGTTATCGTGAGGTGGTCCATTCCCGAACCGTTACTGTGAGGTGTCCATTCTCGAACTATTACTGTAAGGTGGTCCATTCCCAAACCGTTACTGTGAGGTGGTTCATCCCCGAACCGCTCTGTGAGGTGTTCATTCGCGAACTGTTATCGTGAGGTGGTCCATTCCCGAACCGTTACTGTGAGGTGTCCATTCTCGAACTATTACTGTAAGGTGGTCCATTCCCGAACCGTTACTGTGATGTGGTTCATCCCCGAACCGCTCTGTGAGGTGTTCATTCGCGAACTGTTATCGTGAGGTGGTCCATTCCCGAACCGTTACTGTGAGGTGTCCATTCTCGAACTATCACTGTAAGGTGGTTCATTCCCGAACCGTTCTTCCATTCTTGGAGTGCCATTCCCGGCTTGTTCATTCTTGAACTGTTATCGTGAGGTGGTCCATTCCCGAACCGTTACTGTGAGGTGTCCATTCTCGAACTATTACTGTAAGGTGGTTCATTCCCGAACGTTCTTCCATTCTTGGAGTGCCATTCCCGGCTTGTTCATTCTTGAACTCTGCTCCATTCTTGGATTGCCATTCTCGGCTTGTTCATTCTTGAACTGCCCATTCCCGGACTATATCTCCATTCTCGGAGTGTCATTTCCGACTTGTTCATTCTTGAACTGCCCATTCCCGGACTATATCTCCATTCTCGGAGTGCCATTCTCGGCGGAACTGATCTGATGTAATATGGGCCTCGCCCCCAGAATGCCATACCCGGCAATGCTGATACTGATGTAATGTGGGCCTCGACCCCAGAATGCCATACCCGGCAATGCTGATACTGATGTAATGTGGGCCTCGACCCTGGGACTCATTCCCAAACTGTGTTTGATGTGGTCATCGACCCTGGGACTCATCCCCAAAACTGATGTTGAAGTGGGCCTCGGCCCCAACTGCTACTGACATGGGTCTCGCCCCCAGACTGATGCTAATGTGGGCCTCGACCCTCGACTGACGCTGATGTGGGCCTCGGCCCTGGATTCATTCCAAAATTCTGTTGATGTGGGCCTTGACCCTGGGACTTATCCCCAAAACTGATACTGATTCGGGCCTCGACCCTCTGCGATTCATTCTCGAAAACTGCTGATATTGTACTGTTACTGTTTCTGGTTGTATTTGACGCTTTCTCTTTTTCTCCTTTGAAACCTGTTATTACAAAAGAGAACAAACACAAAAAGGATGCGAATATGTTACGTGTATGCATACATGCATGTTCCTATCCCGTCGGGTTAGGTCTTCCATCAATCCTCTTGGTGACTGCTTAGTCTTCTTTTCCTCAGGCAAACCACTGTTTCAGTCTGTCTATGTTGATCGGCTCGGTGAACTAATTCCCTTCCAAGTCTGATAGTTTCACTGCCTCTATTTCCCAATTTCTGAATGTCTATCTTATCTTTTCTGTTTGCTTATTGCGAAGGTTCCCCGTGTTCATCACTGGATTCCATGGTACCAAGGTTGAATACTTTTCTCAAATATACTCATATTGCAGAAGAGTTTCAGCGAAATGAACGTCTTTATTATTGTTGAGGAAAAGAGTTCGAACAAGTAACAAAATCAATGTCATTAAAAAAACTGGATCAAATAGACTAGGAGGAACATCTCCATCATCCGCAGCACTGCCTTCTTCCTCGGCCCATGGTTCTTCACTGTCATCCATGTAAGAAGCTTGATGGTTGAGGGCTTCTTTTCATGGGTTGGGTATTTTATGGAATCTATGAGATCTTGAATTTCATGCCTGAGGCGGGTGCAATTGTCGGTGTCATGGCCATATAACTGGTGGTGGAAGTGACAATAAAGTTCACATTTATGTGTGGTGGTGGGGGGTGCGGAAGTGGCTTGCCTTCTAAGGGTTTCAAGATTCCTTGTCCCTGTAACTTTTCAAATACCTTCGACAAAGGTCTACCAAGATTGGAGAATTGCCGGTTCCTGATGGCAGCAACCTCGACAGTAGCGGGCTTGGTCTCAGAATACCCCCCAAAAGTCCGCCTATTCTGGCCATAGGACTTTCTGTTTTCAGCCTCCTCTTCCTCAATATCCATGACAGTTTCCCTCAACTGTCGAAAATCAGAAATCATCGAAGTCATCCTCCCCAGCTTACTATAAATAGAGGGCTTGGTGCCCTTGATGATCATTTTGAGTTGGTCCTTCTCAGAGGGCCGAGTCTGCATTTTCAGAAGCTGGCTTCTCCAGCGGTCTACATACTCCTTGAAGCTTTCTTCCGACTTCTGCTTAGTGTTCTCCAAATCACGGAGTGACAAGTCAATCTCCAAGTCTGTAACATACTGCTTCAGAAAAGCATCAGCTAGTTCCTTCCAATCTTCCTTAACCTTCTTTTCAAGGCTATGATACCAAACCACAGGTGCCCCCTCGAGTGACATCCCAAACATCTTTTGGACTTGGCGCTGTGATAGGCCCACTGAGCTCATGACTGAGACATATTGCTGCAGATGGACCCTCGGGTCTCCGTTCCCATTAAACTTGGCCATGTCCGGCATTTTAAACTGAGCTGGCAGCTGTTCTCCGAACGTCATTGCCTCATAATCTAACAACTCTTCATTTTTACCCCTCATTTTACGGGTAACTATTTCAACCTGATCCCGAAGCTTCTGAAATTCTGCCTGAGACCCAATCACTCTGCATGTTGCATATTCTGCCATGTCATCATCAAAAGTGGGGACATCATCCCCTAACCCATTCGGAGGCTCCTCACGCCTTACATTCTCAGAATCTCCCCCGGCACGGGGCACAACCATATTTGTCATGGCAGTAGTCAAGGCTTGCAACTGTTCAGTAATCTTGGCGAAGCCACTTTCCAACTGATCTATCCGGGATACCTCAGTATCTGATTCACTCATGTCTGTTCTCGGTATTTTGGTGAGTCTTCCATTTTTCTAACCCAACGGGAATCTATGATGGCTTTCAGAACACAAGGGTTAACATGATGTATGTATGCATGATGTGCATAAGAAGTATATAACATATATTAAATCAAATAAAATTCTCAAACAAATCGGCCTATTATCATTTTAGAAGCTTTTGGGACAACTGTCATAAGAGTGAACCCGTCCCAGTTTAAATGGCCTAACGAGTTCATGTCTTATGGCAAAGAGCCCAACTAAATCCAAATGATAAAATTCCGAACACAATCATAAAATGGCCCATTGTTATTTAGAAGCCTTTTGGCCCAATCGTCATAAGATGTGTTCTTGTCCCAGTTTAAATGGCCCAACAAGCCCATATCCCATGATAAGTGGTCCAAATGGATCCAAACAACGATGTTCCCAAACATAAGCAAGATGATGCAAACATGACATAATAATTTTTACAAAGTGGCCCATCAATATTTCAGAAGCTTTTGGCCTAATAGTCATACGGTGCGAACTTGCCCCAGTTTAAAAGGCCCAGCAAGCCCGCATTTCTGACAATAGTCCAACTGCATCCAAATGAGGATGGTCCACAAGCACATACTCAAGGAAATAATTGCTACTTTAGCCATACAAACCAGTCTATGGGTGGATTTGCAAGAGTATGGACAAAGGCTCTCACTGGCGAAGGATAGCCCACAACTAGGTCTCCCCACTCAAGGGTTCGAGCGACCAAGTGAGCGTATCCCTTTTTATACACTAAGGTACGTGCCAATGAGCTATGGTGTGTGACGGACTGTCAAATGGATTTCCCGTTGTAGATCCCCCAGAGGGAAGGTGGAGCGAGGCTCACTTAAATACCCAAGCCTCTTAGGCTCTTATCGCTTGGTGTCAGGAATAACAACGAGTCCTCCAATTAGTCCATCACAAAGGCTACAAGTAGATGGTCATGTAGGTATCCTCACAGTTTTCCTTCTAGAAAGGTAGTGAGTGAAGGAAGACACCAAACCATTACCTAGCCTCAAAGTGCCCTTGATTAACCCTCACTTATCCACTATAGACATGGCCAATTAAAACATAAATCCACTCATTACAAGACAATATTTCGGGGCCAA
Organism: Zanthoxylum bungeanum; assembly: GCA_019454045.1. Classification (NCBI taxonomy): domain Eukaryota; kingdom Viridiplantae; phylum Streptophyta; class Magnoliopsida; order Sapindales; family Rutaceae; genus Zanthoxylum; species Zanthoxylum bungeanum. The sequence continues at coordinate 64,533 of SKCR01032827.1, forward strand.
TTCTCATATCCCCAGTGGAGTCGCCAGACTGTAGGACACAGAAACTGGGCGACGCCGTTCCTAGGCTCGCGGCCTAGTTGGGAAGGATTACATAACATGGAGTCGCCACCCGGTGTGAACCGGGACAAAGATTTAAGGCCGCACTCACCCCTCGCAAGGGAAGACCTCAAACCGTTGGGTTCGGAATGGTCCCTTACTTATGTCACTTGTAATGAAAGGATTCATGTAATAATTTAACTAAGCTTAAGTAACACTTATTTCCAATAGTATCATGCTTCTGAATTCTCATATGCAAAATAAAGCTTATGTGTACATTTTTACATATATCTCATATTTAAAATTGCATGCTTAACATATATCAAGATGGCAGCGAACATACAACTTAATTTACATATCACATTCAGGAAAACACAAGCACACATATTGACCATACAAGCACACATATGGGCACTTTTCCAAGCGGTACGTGGAATTGTAGCCCAAGTACAGACCGCACTACCGTCCATTCGGAATCGGCTACGGAATTTACGTCTGGGTTTCCATCCGATATACCGCAAGAAATAATACTCAAATGTTATCATGACATAAGCATACGAATTGTAATACATTGACACATTTGCATAAGAAAGATCAATCAATAGGCAATTATGCATGAATATAATAAGACAGACTCAGTTCGTGGTGTCACGTTCGTGTAGCGTTCGTAGACGCGTTCGAACGGAAATGAAACAGAATGCTCGCGTTCGAGTAGCGTTCGTAAACGCGTTCGAACGGAAATGAAACAGAATGCTCGCGTTCGTATGGCGTTTGATCGCGTTCGAACGGAAATGAGACCTGATGCGTGATAAGGCAAAAATATGCGCGTTCGAGTTGCGTTCGTAAACGCGTTCGACGGGAACGGACCACTGATGCATGAAATGGGACACCATGCATAAACAACAAAATAAAGGGGCGCGGCGAAGTACTGTCGTAAAGGTGGCCTTTTGGGGGCTCTTGATCTCTCAAAGAGAGGACCTTTAGACCAACATACTAAGCCCATGCGCGTCACATCACATCATGCATACAAACACAAAGACAATCATACTATTCTAAGTATGTCCGATTGAACGTGTCTTGCATCCAACCGAACACACATCAACCGGCGCGGCGAAGTAGTGTCACAAAGTGGCCTTTTCGGCTCTTTGTCTCCCAAATGGAGGACCTTTGGACTAACTCACTAAGCCCATGCGCTTGGTTGAATCATGCATACGAAAACAACATATGAATTCAAGTAAAGAAAACTAAATAAACAAAAGCAACACAATACAAAAGAAAGATGGTGCTGTTTACCCAAGCGGTACATGGAGTTGTGGCCCGAGTACAGATCATATTACCGTCCATTCGGAATCGGCTATGAAATTTATGTCCGGGTTTCCATCCGATATACCGCGAGAGTTGACACATCTCTCGTTCATCCATTACCCACAACATATTACATCTCATAATTCATGCATATTTATCTACTCAAAGACCACAACATGCATTCATAGACGACTCTCATGCGAATAGATTCAATAAAAAAATGAATATAAACTAATGAAAATGTACCCTCAGGTCTAACCTTTTAAATCACCTCTCGGATGTACGGTACACGATCGTCGGAAGGGTGGATGCTCCGCAACTCTCCCGGTTCACTGGTTCACTGTTCTCGTTCGTTGTCTTTACTGTTTTGCTTGCGGCTCGAACTCCGTTCTGCTCCTATTTCCTCTTTATCTTTTGCTTACTGTTTTTTGGGTGTCTTCTTCCTGTAGTTTTTATGTGTGTTGTGTATGAGTTAGAGACTAGCTAGCTAAGGTTGAGAAGGTTGGTGAAGGGTTCTTTTTATAGGCAAAGGGTTAGGTTTGACAAGGAAAGGGATTTGATTTGGTTTGGTTAAGGGAAGTCAAAGATTGAGGGGGGGGGGGACAAATCTTGGCTAGATAGGGAATGTTGAATATTTGATTGGCTTGGATTAGGAATATAATATTTTAAGTTTGGGAATAATCTTATTAGATTGGGAATATAATTGGTTGATTGATTTTAATTAGGCATGATTATATTTTGATTTAGTATGTGATTTGTTTAATTTAGGCATGATTTTAGTTTAAGTTGGTAATTGTTTATTTTATGTTTGGTATATGTTTTATTTAATCATTTAATTAATTTAGTTATTATATTATTTAGTTAATGTTTTAATTAATATTTATTTATTTAAATTGGGATGTGTTTTATGGGCTTTGGGGGGGCTAATTGGGCTGGATGTGAGGCTAGCAGCAAAACCAGAATTACCGACACACCGTTCGAACGCTTCCTCGAACGCGGCACGAACGCCCGCAATCTGTTTGTCGTTCGAACGTAAACACGAACGTAACACGAATGAAAACAGTGAACCTTGTTTATTCTGAATTTCCCCTTCCGATGTCCGTTTCCCGTGACCTCCGTGACTTAAAAGGTAGTGTCTCCAAAATGAGACTCATCATAGGGACTTATGCGTAAAAATGCAGTGCCTACAACATGCACACAATAAGGTAAAAATATTTTTTTTATCAAAAACTGATTGAAACAGCACTTCAAGCAAATACAATGATACCCAATCAGTATTCAGCTGTTTATGACATGAAATAACATGCATCACTTTAGATTTGGCTAAATACAATACTTATGCATATGACATAAACACCAAATAATAACAAGCACTTGTGTGAAAAAATAAGTGCACAACGAATCAAGACTTAAAACCTTATTTTATGAGCTGGACACAGCCAAAGAAATCCATCTCTTAACAAACCAAGTCCACAAAGATATATATTCAAACTCAGCACCACTAGGACATGAAAATAAGCAATATTAGTTGCATACTATGATATTTTCCCCATGAATATCATGAGCTCATAAATAACAACTCTTTCGAGTGAAGGGTTGTTGCCTTTATCTTTTGAATTTGGCCCCATTGTCTTTTTTATTTCTTTTTGCTTTTACAAGGGGATATCAGGTCATCTAGTCAAAGGTCAGACTATTTAGTTAGTAAAGTATGGTAGAAATTAGATTGTTAGTCCAAAAACTCATACATGCGACCAAGCCTTAACAAAATAAAATCGTGTATATGAGGTGCAAGCACAAGATATACCAAGAGTTTTTATCACACACACTCATGCATATAGAGCATCAAAAAATAAAAACATATTATACATGCATAACCATATATCTTACATATCAGGATCACATGCAACATGCTATTCATGCTCGAACAAGCCACAAAAATATTTTTGGTCTTCTGTAATTTAATATATATATATATATATATATATATATATATTTTGATTTTTCAGTTTTAACACGCACATAAAAAAGTAAAGACACAACATGGCTTGTCAATATCCAATGGTACGTGGAGTTGCATCCCGAGTGCAGATCATACTACCGTCCATTCGGAATCGGCTATGAAATTTATGTCCGGGTTTCCATCTTATATGCCAAGGAATATATACCAAAAACAAAACACACATACCAATATGCAGTGAAAATAAAATAAACAAGCAAAAACATAAAACACACGCACACACATACAATGGGAAAATAAATGCAACTTCTAAGAAGAGTTACATTGAAGTGCACTCTCATCATGCCTATCAAGGCATTCAGAAGTAGTTGGGAAGATATCTTGCTTCCTCACCCAAACTTTCTTAGGAATCTCTTCCACTTGAGAGTTCATAGTCAACACAGTAAGTTTGTCACTGAGGAATTTAGCTTGTTTGGTTAGTGCAAAAACTTGATACACTAGATTTGAAGAGCCAAATTTAGGTGACACACTTTTAGGCCTCTTCTCTTGTTTGTGCAACATGAAGCATTTAGGCCTAATGTGTCATGTCTTGTCAAAGTGATGACACACGGGCACAAACCTCGGATGAGAGTGAGGTTTACCCACACCACCTATAGATCGAGGTTGGGACGCAAGATGAGGAACAAAAGGAGGAATTGCATTACTACACTTAGCATGTTTCTTACCTAAGTCATGTTTAGGAGGGTTAGACACAACTCTAGACGATGACGTCTTGTTGCAATTAGGCTCAACACAAATATCTAGCATGCGATCTAGTTTTTTATTCCCATTGGAAAATACAGACAACTGGGTTCTAGCATTTTCAAGATCGGCCTCTAAAATTTGGACCCTATCAACTAGGCCTATATTCCTCTCCTCCAAGTCATATACCATCAAGAAGTTTTGCTCAAATTTGGCTTTAGCTTCATTCTTATCTAGCTCTACTAGTTTCAGCCTCTTATTGACCTCTATATTAGTCTTCTTAATATCTAAACTCTCATTAAACAGTTCAACATAAGCTATTTGAAGACTATCCTCATCTACAGACTCATCGAGAGAGACTTCTGAATCGACATCATTAGCTTCATTCTCTCTCTCATCAGACACCCTAACAGTAAATGCCATAAAATTGCTCATGTCTTTAGGAGATTTATCAGAAGTATAGCCACCTTCTGAATCACTAAGAGAGGCTGCCATGACTTTCTTATATTTAGCCTTAAGGTATGTGTAGGACACTCAGGTCTAATGTGCCCATATCTTTCACATTCATGACACTGGATACTACAGGATCTACTATCCATATCATCTCTGGACTCTTTTCAGCTATGCCTACTCTCTCTAGACCTATCCTTCATATCCTTATTACTGCTACTGCCATTATTCTTAAGCTTAAGAAATTTCTTAAACCTCTTTGCAAACATGGCCAAATCATGATCCGTGAGGATATCATCATCATCACTAGATGGATCATGTGCAACTTCATTCACGATCTTCATCGCTATTGTTTTTGGCTTTTTATACCCAAGAAGTTTCTTCTAATAAACCTGCAGTTTTCCTACGAGGTCATCTAATTTAAGCTGATCGAGGTCATTGCTTTCCTCGATGGCGGTAATCTTCGGTAGGAACTTATAAGACATGGATCAAAAGATCTTCCTAACTATCTTACTGGTAGAGATAGTCTCACCTAGGTTAAAACTTGAGTTAACGACATCGTTAATCTCAACGTAGAAATCATCAAATGTCTCATCATTTTTCATCTGGGCGACCTCAAACCTAGTAGCAAGATCCTGAAGTCTATTATTTTTAACAGACAATGTGCCTTCATTCATAGTCTGCAGAATGTCCCAAGCATCTTTGGTTATCTCACACATAGAGATTCTCCCGAATTCAGCTGAGCACACAACACCATGTATGACATTAATTGTCTTGTTGTTCCTATTGCTAGTGTCAAAATCATCTTTGGACTAGGTTAATTTATCTTTAGGGGAAGAGACCCCATCAACTATAACCACGGGAGGTTTCCATCCGTATTCTACTGGTTATCCAAACCCTCTCATCTAAGGACTTAAAGAACACTCTCATGCGAACCTTCCAATGTAAATATTCAGTGCCATCAAAAAATGGCGGATAATTTAAGGGTTGACTACTATCCATAGCAAATGGGTCAATGATCGAGTTCAGTCTCTCATACCAATTAAAAAATCGTGATTACCCTAGGTTCTGACCTTATACTGAATTAATCACAAATAATCAAGACATGTCCTAATTAATGTGTCTATGGATTCTCAACAAACAACCACAATATAAACAAACAAAATAAATTGCGAAAAATAAATCAATCACATAAAATCAATACAATAATTTTGGTGACGAAGTGGAAAACTCATGCAAGTAAAAAATCACTCTATGTATCTCGGCTACCAGCCAAATACACTATATAGAGAAAAACTTACAGCGATGGTCAAGACCTATGGTGGCGACTCCACCGACTCAAGTACCTTTAGACTGCAAGAACACAAGAAACTCCTCAAGTCCGTAACCCATGGTTTCTACAGAACCTATGAATTCTCTGAGCGGATTGTCTCTACAACTCTGAATGCCGGAACTCCGACTACCAAACTTCATCCTAAAGAACTCTGAATGAATATGAATTTTGGGTTATGTTGTGTTGAAGGTTTATCAAAGAAGTCAAGAAATGAAAAAAAGTCTTTAAGGTGGAATCAAAGAAGATTGAAAGCTTTGAACGATTTTGGCTCAAAGAATTTGTGTTTCAATACTTGGGGATGATGACTACATGTTCTATTTATAGGTAGAGTGAAGAGTTAGAGTTTTTCAAATTGAAAATGCTAAAAAACGCGTTCAGATCACATTCGCGTTCGAACAATTACTCAAACGCACCACGGACACTTGCCCACTGGAAAGACTCGTTCAAACGCTACGCGAATGCACCACGAACGCTGGCTCTTTGGAATGTTTCGTTCGAATGCTTCCTCGAACGTACCACGAATGTTTGCTCTCTGGAATAATTTGTTCGAACCCAATGGAGAACGTGCCACTAACGCCACACGTTCGAACGCCACAACGAACGCAGCACGAACGAAAATGCTCCAGCTTTAATTGCTCCAAGATCTTCAAGACTTGTTACAACTCAATTGAACTTGTTTTTTCACGGATATTACCAATAAAAATGGAACTTACAGTAACCAAATTCATGTACGGGTGGATTCATACTATTTACTCATGTGATATGGTTGAAGCAAAAGACCGGTCTGCATATGAGGGGGGTGTTAAGAAAAATATACAACACCGACTAAGATAAATAAATAAACTTAAAATATAAATATTGGAAAACCCTTTACTCTCAAATTAACTTTTGAGTTGAGTTAGGTTAATGAATTTCAAACACACATGTTATCCATTTTTTAACAGTCATGTAAAACTTGATAGAAAATGATTATTTATATAAAATGGTATTCAGATGTTCACTTTTCTCCACTAATTCCAGCACGCAGCACCAGTACATATGTCATGCTTAGGAGCTTCAGTGGTGTTCTAAATTCTTGGTTGTGAGCATCTGTCTCACTTTGAATTGAATCATGCACCTTTGTTTTCTCATTTTTGTCTCACCAATTGGTGTATTAAAGAGTAACGCATACCTAAGAGATGCTAAGATTAATCCTACGAGCTCTTTTCTACAAAACTAATAATTTTGCAATTGCTAAAAGGGGTAATAATATGTTGGTTATGGTATTCCGTTCAATTAAAAAATACGAAAATTTTCTTCCTATTTAAGGATGGTAAAAAAGTCAGAGTCTGGTCCGGTCCTGCCCGGTCGGGCTCGCGAAATAAAAGCCCGACTCCTGCCATATTAAGCCCGGGCCCGGCCCTGCCCGGGCTTAAAAAAATATTATTTATATTTATATAATAAATTATATATATAAATATATATATAATAAATATAATAAATTTAATTTTTTTATTAATAAGAATCGGGGCGGATAAAGCCCGGCCTAACCCAGCCCAACAGACGTCCGGACCAGGCTTTTCCCAGACCTGAGCAAAAAAAATTCTTATCACCCCGGACCCGGCCCGACCCATTGTCATCGTCATTCTTATTAATCCTTGACTTACCGAGTCCTCATACAAATTGTATTTCAGATCTGTTAGCTTGAATTAAGCAATTTTTTACTTGTTATTGATTCAAAGACTTATTTTTTCAGAGATAGCAGGAGAAATGGATCCCGATTCGGTGAAGTCGACTCTCTCTAACTTGGCATTTGGAAATGTAATGGCAGCAGCTGCTCGTGATTACCAAAAGGTTCCATTTTTTTTATATATTACTTCTTTTTATTGTCTAAATTTCATTGATGCAAAATAATAATAACTGGCTTATTAGGGCTCGTAAGTTTTTACTCAATAGAGCGATTCTATGGGAACCCTTTTGATTATTTTACGACTTTCATGGTTGAGACTTGAGAGAGTGACTTTCCCTCTACTTTGTATTTCAAGATTTATAATATCCAGAATTCCTCTTTGAATTTTTGAAGTTACCAACATAATCTTTATGACAGGCTATTATGATTAACTAGTCCGGATCCCGTGAGTCGCGCAAGTTCTCTTTTTTATGTTTTTTTTAAAAAATTAATATATATATATATTAATCATATTATTTGTTGTTGACATGTGTTTGATTCTTGGAGCAACTTAATATACTGGTCTGTTTCTTTAAGTATTGTGCTTATATCAATTTTTGTTCCATTTGATTTCAGGTTATATAAAATCATCAGCAGCTCTCATTGATCATCTCTCTTCTTTTCTGAAACATAAAAACAATTAAACCAAAATATTGACTTTAGAATTGTTATTCCTATAATAAATAAATAACATATGAAAATCACCAATTTCATTCATTACATTTGAAGTATCCAATGAACACAAACTCAAAACAAAGAATTTTGTCAATACCAAAGTTAAATTAATGATAAACAATAAAATAAGTTTTTTTATCTAAATCCTTCTCAATGTATCATATCTCCCCAAATAAGGGAAGAAGGTTTATAAGTTTTTTTTATATATATAAAGATGTATACATTTGCTGGTCTTACACTTACAGGAAGTACTTGCTAAAGAAAAGGCACAAGCATCCAGTTCTAACCATGAGGTTGACCTTGATGAGCTGATGGATGTAAGTTAGAATGCACATCGACAGTGGCGGTGCCACTTGGGGCCGGGGAGCTTCAACCCCTGCTGGCCCAAGAAAAAAATATATTTATTTTTTATAAATAAATTATTATTATTTGATTTAACATTAAAAAATCCTTCTAAAATTTCAAAACTTTAAAATATCAAATCTTAAAGTAAAATATTTTTTTTTCTAATTTTTATTTTTGTTAATTTTCTTGGTTACCACTTTAAATCAATTAACCAATTATTCAGTCAGAGGGGTCCCAAAATTTTATCCAAAATCTAAGCAAAATATTAAATTTTATGTGTAATGACTTTTTATACTTTTTATTGTTTATGAATAGAATTCTCGTTTCAGGAACTCCCCTATGTCATCTCAAAATTTAGGACAACTCATGAAGCCCTTGAAATTAGCCTTGTTGAAATTTTTTCTAAATATGATGTGTGTATATATATATATAGGGAATGAAATGATAAAATCCTTAAGTGAAAAATAATAAACCTTTGGGTTTAAAGGAATAATATGTTATTTAATGGGAAAGAATATAACCCTTAGGTTGAAAGGACCCCATGGAGGATTATAACCCTTCAAGAATTACCTTCATTGACAAAATGATGCATTTTCAAAGGCAACCCTTCATGTCTATAAAAATGAGTGCTTGAATTCATTTTTTGATCATCCAAAAGAATCCAAAAATATTCATTCTAAAAAATCTTAAGTATAGAAAGAGTTTCCCCCCCCCATTTTCAAGTTCAAGTTCTTGGAGAAATGAGAGTCTGTAGGACACAGAAATCGGCGACGCTGTCCCAGGCTCGCGGCCCGGTCGGGAGTACGGAATAGCCTGCGGGGGAACTAAACCGGAGAAATAACATGGAGTCGCCACCCGGTGTGAACCGGGAAAATGATTTAAGGCCACACTCACCCCTCGCAAGGGAAGACCTCAAACCGTTGGGTTCGGAATGGTCCCTTACTTATGCCACTTGTAATGAAAGGATTTGTGCAATAATCTAAACAAGTCTAAGCAACATATATTTCCAAGGATAATCTACTTCTAAGTTCATGCATAAAAAGATAAATTGGAATAACGGCAAGCATATAATTTCATGAACACATTATATTGATAAACACAGAGACGCAAATAAACAATAATTGTACAAGCATGCATATTAAAGAGAGGCAATTAAGTGCATAATGTAACTAATAACAACTATAAAGGCATTGATGATAAAAACGTGCACACGATCTCATTAGCATATCGAATAAATACGGAAAATATAAACAAACAATAACGGTAAATGCATAAATATTGAAGAGAGTTAACTAAGCATATGATGGGGAAGGGAATGACTAAGGGAACAAACATGCATGAAACATGATGAAGGAATCTGTCCAGTGTGTGCGCGTTCGTGTAGCGTTCGTAAACGCGTTCGAACGGTAAACAGTATGCAAGCGTTCGAGTAGTGTTTGATAATGCGTTCGAACGATAAACAGAATGTCCACGTTTGTATATCGTTTGATAACGCGTTCGAACAGGATGAGACTTGATGCATGATACAATAAAATGCATGCGCGTTAGAGTAGCGTTCGTAAACGCGTTCGAACGGTAAACCGAATGCAAGAGTTCGAGTAACGTTCTGAGGCGCGTTCGAACGGAAATAAGACAGAATGCATACGTTCGTGTAGCGTTCATAAACGCGTTCAAACGGAATAAGACAAAATGCATATATTCGTGTAGCGTTCGTAAACGCGTTCGAACGAGATTGCCAAAATGGCATCTGAAATGACACAAACACACATATGGATAAACAAATACACAATGTAGGACCTCGTGTACCCGATGGAACACATTTCATATTCAATCGGGTGCACCTCATCCGGAGCGGCAAAACATCGTGGAAAATGTAGCCTTTAGGCATTTCCCTCGAATAAAGGACATTTAATCCACCCTAGTTAGCCCATGCGCACAAGAATGCAATGCATGCGTAAATAAAGCAATGATATGCAAAAGTTAAATGACATAATAAAAGGCGCGACAAAACATCGTGGTAAAGGTACCCTTCAGGCATTTCCCTCGAATAGAGGACTTTTAATCCCCCATAGTTACCCAATGCGCATTATATTACAATGCATATAAAATAAAGACAACAATAATATAGGACCTCGTATGCTCGATTAAACATATCTCACATTCAATCAAACATACTCTGTCCGGCGTGGCAAAACGTCGTGGCAAAGATATCCCTTGGGCTTTTTATCCCTCAAAATGGAGGACCTTTAATCCAACTTGATTTGCCCATGCACACTATATCATCATGCATAAATAAGTAACATGCAGAAAATAATAGCATACGAACGACTAAATCATGCTTAAAAAATAAATAACATACTAGCAACCCAATCATGCTCGAATACAAGGTTGGATGAAACGAAATGTGTGAATCTCTCAAGTGGTACGTGTCATTGTATCCCGAGTGCAAACCGCAATACCGTCCATTCGATTCGGCTATGGAATTTACGTCTGGGTTTCCATCCGATATACCACAAGAGAGAACACATGTTCCATTCATTCAAGGACCACAACATATATCAACAAACGACTCTCATGCGAAGGAATTCTAATAAACAAAAAAAAAGATGAGAATAAATAAGAAGGGTACCCTCAGGTCTAACCTCTTAGGTCGTCTCTCGAAAGTGCGTTACACGGCCGTCGGAAGGGTTGATGCTCCGCAACTCCTCCGGTTCACTGGTCCACTGCTCTCGTTCGCTGCTTCGCTGTTTTGAGCTGTCATTTCCTCTGTTTTGCTGCTGTTTTTGGTAATTTAAGGGTTTTAAAGTGCATTTTTTTGTCACTGTTTTGCTATATTAATGGACTATTTTTGGCTACTGTTTTCGGTGTTTGTGCTGCTGTTTGGGGGTGATTTTTTGGTTACTGCAGTGCAGTTTCGGGGATTATTTTCGGTGGTTACGGTGGTGTGTTTTAAGGCAGTTTATTCGGTCACTGCATGGCTGTATGCATGCAAGGAAGGAGTGTTTATAGGTGATGTTTTCGGTTGCTAGAGGGAGGAGGAGAAGAGAATTATTTTGCTTGCTATTCTTGTCTTGGGCGTGTAGATTTAGGAGAGAGCAAGGGTTGGATTTGTGTTTCTTTTATTTTATAGGCAAAGGCTAGGGTTTCTCTTGTGTGAATAGGAAAGGGAATCATGCAATTATGGGGGAATATTTCTAATTAGTATCTCACAAAGAAAGCATCTAATTAAATTAGGGAGGTGATTTGTTCAAATTAGGAATGAATTTTTTTGATTTTATTTGATTTGTTTTTTAATTTCACCATGTGTTAAATATGTGTTTTGTTATTTTTGGTGGGTTTTGGTGGGCTAATTGGGCTTGGGCGTGAGGCTAGCAACAAAACCAGAAGTACCGACACTGTTCGAACGCCTATTCGAACGCTACATGAACGCCCGCAATCTGCTTGACATTCGAACGTGTTCACGAACGCAGCACGAACGAACGCAGTGAACATGTGAATTGAATCCGATGACATACTTATTCTGAATTTCCCCTTCCGACATTCGTTTCCCACGACTTCCGCAACCTAAAGAGTAGCGCCTCCATACGAGACTCATCATCGGGACTTATATGCAAAATGAAGTGCCTACAGTCGCCCCCACTTTGATGGGACTTGTGCAGTGTGTGACAATGACAATCCTATCAAAGTTGTGCAATGCATTTTTACTTACCTGGCTCGCCAGCTGCACCTGACTTGCCTGCTGCTTCGAGTTGAGTTGATGACGCAGTGGACCTCGATCCTGGGACGCATCCCAATAACTGCAACCGATAACGGGGGTCACGACCCTGAGACGCATCCCAATACCGTCGATAATATGGGTCACGACCCTGAGACGCCTCCCCAAAACTGATGATGCAAGGGGCCAACGGCCCTGGGACGCATTCCGATAACTGCAACCGACAATGGGGGCCTCGAACCTGGGACACATCCCGATAACGTTGACAATGTGGGTCACGACCCTGGGACGCATCTCCAAAACTGCTAATGATGCGGGTCACGACCCTGAGACTCATCCCCAAAACTGATGCTGATGTGGGCCTCGCCCCCCGGGACTCATCCCCAAAACTGATGCTGGTGTGGGTTACGACCCTGGGACGCATCCCCAAAACTGCTGATGATGTGGGTCACGACCCTGGGACGCATCCCCAAAACTGCTGATGATGTGGGCCACGACCCTGAGACTCATCCCCAAAACTGATGCTGATGTGGGTCACGACACTGGGACTCATCCCCAAACTGATACTGATGTGGGCCTCGGCCCACAGACTGATACTGATGCGTTGTTGCTTCTGGTTGGCTTGCATTTGCCGCTTTCTTCTTTTCTTCTTTGAAACCTGTGAATACAAAACAAAACAAAACACAAAAAAGAATGCAGATACTTTATGTGTATGCATGCATGCATGAATTCCTTATCCCGTTGGGTTAGGTCTTCTGCCAGGTCTTCTCTTTCTCAAGCGAAGTACTGTTTCAATCTGTCCACGTTGATCGGCTCGGTGAACTCGTTCCCTTCCAAATCTGACAGTCTCACTGCCCCATTTCCCATTACTTTCTGCAATATGTAAGGTCCTTCCCAGTTAGGTCTGAACTTTCCTCTTGGGTCTGTCGTCGACGGCCTCGACTGCTTAAGTACCAAATCACCATTTCTGATCTTAGTAGGACTCACCTTCTTGTTGAATGCTCGGGCTAGTCTCTTCTGATATATCTGCATGTGATGCAAAGACTTCATCCTCTTTTCATCCAGTAGTGCTAACTGCTCAAATCTCTGTGCGGCCTATTCTTGTTCGGGTAACTATGTTTCTGTTAATACCCTCAAGAACTGTATCTCAACTTCCACTAGCAGTTATGCTTCCATTCCATAGACCAAAGAGTAAGGCGTGGCTCCTGTTGCCGTTCTCACAGATGTTCTGTACCCCCACAGGGCGTACAGTAGCTTGTTAGCCCAATCTTTACAGTTCTCTGTCATCTTGGCTAATATCTTCTTTACTATCTTGTTAGCTGCCTCGACTGCCCCATTTGCCTGCGGCTGGTAAGGTGACAACTTGTGATGTCTTATCCCATAAATCTGTAGCATTTCCTTCGTTTCCCCTTGAAACTGAACTCCGTTATCTATCACTACATGATGCGGCATCCCATACCGATATATGATGTTCTGAACTATGAACTTTGCCATATGTTTTGCTGTGACGTTACGAAATGACTCGGCTTCCACCCATTTTGAGAAGTAGTCCACTGCCACTACTATGAAACGATGTCCATTCGATGCATTCGGTCGAATCTCCCCGATCATATCAATTCCCCATGCAGAGAAAGGCCATGGCTCTGATAGCCCGTGTAACTCTCGGTGAGGCAGATGGTTCAAATTACCGTGTGCCTGACAATCATGACAATATTTTATCAGCTTTGCACAGTCTGTCTCCATGGTCAACCAGTAGAAGCCTTGTCTTACAATCTTGCGAGACAAGTTCAACCCATTCATGTGCGGTCCACATACCCCGGCATGTACTTCTTCCATTGTCTTCTGAGCTTCTTCTTTTCTCAAACACTTCAGATGAATGCCATTTGTCTGTCTCTTGTACAATTCTCCTTTCAAAACCACATACAGAGAAACCAACTTCTGAATAGCTATTCTATCTTTTCTGCTTGCTTCTTCTGGGAGTTCTATGAGTTCCAGGTATTGCTGAATATCATGGTACCAAGGTTTTCCGTCGTCGATCTCCACTTCAAAAACTCTTTCTATCTCTTAAACGGGCCTGCTTGCTGTTGTCAGTACCAGTGGTTTCATCACTAACTTCTCTGGATTTTCCCAAGTCGCTGCAAGTGTAGCTAATGAGTCTGCCATCTGATTCTCTTTTCACGGCAAGTGCTGAAACTTACAATCGGGGATAGCCTGTGCCAACTTTCTGAGGTGAAAAAGGTAAGGTTTCAACCGTTCTTCCTTCAATTCCCATTCTGTTGGGGTCAAATCAGAGAGGCGCAGCGGAAGGAGCGCGGTTCGGGCGAAATCGTAGTTTAAATTTTTTAAATTTATGAATAAATTATTCAATATCAAATATTAATAATTCATTCATATTTCATCTAAACATATTTATTCGATATCATATAACGATATAAATAATATAGAAACGCCGCGAAACTTTTACGAAAACGTTTTTCCGCAAAATAGCATATAACGTGTTTCCGGCCGAACCGACCGACCAATGCTCATGGGGACTACCCAGGTCAGCCCCTAAAACATTTGGACAGTACGTAGGCTGCCTGAACAGTGACCAGTTCGCTGTTTGGGCTGCCGTTACCCGGTAACTCCGTTTTTCACCGTTTTCGCGTATTTTCACTCCGAAATAATTTCTGATAAATATTTTTCTTGGGAAATTAAAATAAAGAAATTTATTCTAATTACTCAATAAATAAAACTGAATTTTTATCAGAAAAATCAGATTTATCATTAATTGCAATAAGACTTCAAAGTTTTACAATTTAATTATTTTAGTTTTTTAAATATGTCAATTACATATTTAATTGATTCCAAATCAATCCCAAAATATTTTTTACAATTTTACAACAAAACATAAACTTTTTCAGATTTGCGCAAACTGCCCAGTAATTTTCCAGAATTACGAAACAGCCCCTGAACTTTTCATTAATTGCAATTTGGCCCATTTTGTTCAAAACACATCAAGATCAAATCCAATCAATCCCAAATTTGACACACATCAAATATACATCAAATTATATCATATATATGAAAAGTCCCAAAATTTGAGTGGGTTAAGAACCCTAATTTCATAAATTACTCAAATTGGGCAATTTACATTAAATTGATAAAATTCAATACTTTAATCTTTAAATTACCACACCAATTAAATCTCACCATCATGAAATTAATCAAGAACAATTCTAGGTTAATTATGAATGGTTAATTAACTCTAAAATAGCAACTTTAATTTTCTAATTAATTTATTAAGCTTAATTACAATAATAAGCTTTATAAATTAATTATACATGCTAATAACATCCAACAAGCTTTAAACAAATTTAATTACAAACTCAAAGAGTAGAGACATAATCTTAACAACACAATTGAAGTTAAGAATTTTTGAAACAATTCTCATGTTGAAGGAAATAAAGAAATACTTACTAATTTTTCAAAAAATGGTTAAGCTTTTCCTTTTGTTTTCCTTCATATGTTCTCTACCCTTCTTTGTAATTTTTGTTTCAAAATGATCTCCATGTGCGTGAGTTTTTGCTCACTGGAAAACCATCGTCAAACAAAACCAATTTTGCTCTCAATTTTTATAATGGCCGAAAATGCACCAAAAACAAATAAAATAATTTATTTAATTTTGTTACATTTTGATTAGTCCACCTTTTTGGAAAATTAAAGTCATCACTTTATCTTTAATAAAGCAAATCAATATTTGTTCCAATGGAAACTTGCCATAATAAAGCATAAATCATTACAAAAGATATTTATTTTATTAATTAATTTAATTATTTAACAATTAAATAATTAAAGAATTAAATACAAATATCTTAAATACATATATTAATGATATATGCCAAATACCACAATTTGATATTTAATTAATGTGTATTTTAATAATATCAAATATTAAATACAAATACACATTAATTCGGGAATGACCGTTAGGTCCCGATTGCATGTATTTTTCGTTTAACCATTAAACGAGTTATAAATAATCAGTATTATTCATAACAGTTGCCCTAGTGCTCTACGAGTATATTTCATTAGTGAGACTCTCTAGATTCAGGCATATCCGTCACGAAATCCAATTTCGTGTCCATAATTCACCCACCCGTAAATTATGACGACCACAGATAAACTCGCTGAATCATACAGGTCGAGGTCACTACATACGTATAATCCCTCCGTCACAGAACTGACGGATCATTTCTTGATACTCACAGGATATCATGAGCATGAGTCCACAGCCAACGAACAGGCGGAGGTCTGGTCTAAATAGATCGGTGACGTGACTGTCATCTAAGTGTGGAGGATAACTCATATATCCACAGTGGTATCTCAAGTCAAAGAATCACTATGTTACTCAACCCGAGAAGATTCCTATTGACGTTGGTGTACCATCTATTAGGAAATCTTCGGTGAGTCGTTCAGTGTTTATCAAATAAACACCTACACGTCTATACGAGTCTCCCAAGACTCATGGTTCATTGGGATAAACCATCGGACCAAGTCCGATATACGACATGTACTGGTCTCAACGGATTTTACTAACCGACATGTGTCAGTAAATCTTGACCAGGAACTTAATTTAAGGATATACAACTTATAGTGACACTTCCCAATGTCAATTACAAGTTATGTTGTAACTGTGCACTACGTTGTAAATCCTGGGGTCTTTGTCTAATATATATACATATCACTAAACCAGATTTAGTTTCAATCTAATCGAAATTAGATCGAATACGTATATAAAAGACAAGAGGTGCTTCCATTAAAATAGTAATATTATGGAAAAAGAAATTGTTCGTATTCATGAATCGAACATAAATATGATCGGGATTGGCTCTCAGAGCACCAACCCTAACACATTCTCCCTGCATCTGTCAGACTACCAACATCGAATCTCCGTAGACCTCCACGCTCTCAGCCTTCAAGGCTATCAGTGCAGTCAATCCAAAAGCACATGCTTCATACTCGGCCATGTTGTTAGTTACTCCGAACATCAACCTCTTGGCAAGGTTTCTCCCTCGGGGGTCACTATCACGATCCCAATTCCGGCTCCTTTGTAATTCACTACGCCGTCGAAATACATCTTTCATCTTTGAACTGTTATTGCTTGTATCTCTTCATCTGGGAATTCAAACTTGTACTGATCCCCTTCAATAGGTTGCAATGCCAAGAACTCTGCTACGGCTCGCCCTTTGATTACTTTGGAGGTGAGATACTCAATGTCAAACTCTGTCAGCAACACTAACCATCTTCCCAACTTCCCCACTAGCGAAGGCACTGAATGTAGATACTTCAAGGGTTTTTCTTTGGCCACCACCTGGATCTTGTAAGACTGGAAGTAATGCCGCAGTTTTCTGGACGCCCATACCACTGCCAAGCAGATCTTCTCTACCTCTTGATAACGGGCTTCGTACGGAAGCATCTTCTTATTGAGATAATAGATTGCATGCTCTACCCCTGTCTCATCTGCTTGTACCATCATTGCCCCCCAGTGCTTCTGATTCTATGGCCAAATACAATATCAAGGGTCTGCCAGGTCTCGTAGGTTTCAATACATGAGGCCTTACCAAGTATTCTCTGATCTTGTCGAAGGCTGCTTGACATTGCTCATCCGATTTCACTGGTTGGTCTTTTCTCAGCAGTTTGAAGATAGGCTCACATACTGAAGTCAACTTGGCGATGAACCGACTGATATACTGAATTTTCCTGAGGAATGCTCTGACTTCCTTCTCAGTCTTCGGTGCTGGCATCTCTGTGATTGCTTTGATCTTCTCAGAGTCTTCCTCTATTCCTCTCATTCCCACTGTATGTCCCAGCAACTTTCCTGATGTTACCCCAAACACACATTTCTTGGGATTCAGCCGCAAGTTGTATTTGTCAACTCTCCGAAGGAACTTCTCCAATGCTTATATATGCCCAATTCTTGTCTCTGATTTCACCATCATATCATCCACATATACTTCAATCTCTTTGTGCATTAAGGTGGAATAATGTAGTGGCCATCCGCTGATAAGTATCTCCTGCATTCTTGAGCCCAAACGGCATTACGTTGTAACAATATGTGCCTTATTCAGTGACAAAGGCAGTCTTGTGCTTGTCTTCTTCAGCCATGAGAACCTGATTGTATCCTGAAAACCCATCTGCAAATGAATAAATGGCAGATAAAGCCGCACTGTCAACCAGCACATCTATATGAGGTAGAGTAAAATCATCTTTCGGGCAAGCCTTGTTAAGATCTCTGTAATCCACACACATTCTGACCTTCCCGTCTTTCTTTGGCACCGGCACAATATTTGCCAACCACTCAGGATACTTCACCACTTCCATGAACCCCACATCTATCTGTTTCTTGACTTCCTCTCTGACTTTCTCGGCCCAATCAGGTCTCATCCGTCGAAGTTTCTGTTTCACTGGCTTCATATTTGGATAAGTTGGTATTGTATGCTGGGCGATGCTTCTGTCTACTTCAGGCATGTCCTCATATGACCAAGCAAACACTTTGGCATATTTGGCTAATTTTCTTCTAACTTCTCCCGCTCCTCAGAGGTAACCTCACTTGCAATTAGATTTGTTCTGGTTGAGCTGATATCAAATATACTCAAGTCGTGCAAATTGAAAGGGAGGGACTCAGACGAGTAAGCAAAATGATTGTCTTTATTGCTAGCAGATGCAGGAATACATTCAAATAAATCATAGAGATAAACATCTTCATCCTCCACAGATGTTTCATCTCCCACAGCTGGGTCTTCCTCCTTTTCCTCGAGGGTCAGGCTCTCCAACTTCATCAGCTCTTCTTCCCATTTCTCTTCTTCTTTCTTCGCAATTTCTGATGCCAGTGACTTCTCACTTATCAACTCCTGAAAGATCTCAAAGTCGGGCACCATAATCCCATTGACTTCTACCAGTTCAGGTTCTCCTTGATATCTTGTTGCCTTCATAAAGTATTCCATCAGCTTCAACCATTTCTTCTTGGCTTTCGGCTTATCCTCATCAGACATGTATCACAACCCTCTCCGGGTAGTCTGCCCCTTAAAGTTTGGCAATGTTGAACCTTTACCCGGATCGAACTTCATCTTTTCCATGATCCTAGCCACCTTAGGATCCACCCACTCCTAAAAAGTTGTCGACACTTGGAACCTTGTGAAAGGTTGTATTTCCAAAGTGGCCACAGTATTGTCTACCTCAGCTCGGATGGTGACAATCTCTCCCCCGTATGGAAACTTAATAACCTGATGCAGAGTGGAGGGCACGCCCCCAAGCTTGTGGAACCACAGCCTTCCCAATAACAAAGCAAAAGTGGTCGGAATATCCAGCACTGTGAACTCAACCTCATCCTCAATCGGGCCAACCTTGACTACTGTGGCAAAGGTACCATCAACTCCTCGCTTGCTATCATCATAAGCTTTGATAGTCATATTGGAGGGATCCAGATCTGTTTCCTTCATTCCCAACCTTGCCAAAATCTTTAATGGGCAAACATTGATAGATGAGCCATCATCTATCATTACACAAGGTGTCTTCTTGCCCCTCACTTCAGCCCTGATAAATAGTGGCTTTGTTGTGATTTCTTCCCTCTATCGGGAGTTCTTTCTAAGAAAAATTTATTGCCTGCAAGGTTTCCTCATGTACTGACCCTACAAACATTGCATGATTAGCACCCTCTGGTACTATTATTTTTCTCAAGGCTTCAACCATAGCACGCTTGTGCTCCCGTGACTAACACAACAATTCCCAGATGCTGACCTGTGCCTGTGTCTTCTTCAACTGGCGTAACATTGTATCCCCTTCAGTATTGTCCCCATTTTCCGCCACTTATCTCCCTTCTGTCAACACTTCTTTACCCTTCTTAGCCGTATCACTGTAGAAACGCCCGCTGCGTGTCATTCTTCTTACCACCTCTTCATCACTACTGGAGAAATCTTCCCAGAAATTCTTCATTTGTTCTGTTTCATCCTCGCTGTTGCTATCCCAAATTCCCAGGCAGAAGGCTTGGTGGTCAAAGGATTTGAGGACAAGGCTTTCAGGTAGGCCAGAGTTTATCATATAGGTTGGTGGTGGGACATAGTGGTAATTCAGCAGGGGTTTTTGTGTGTGTTAGGCTGTTCTTTTTCAGGGTTAGGTCTTTTTTGTGAGTCTATAAGGTCCTGGATTTCATGGCGGAGGCTGGCACAATTGTCAGTGTCATGGCCATTCTGTTGATGGAAATGGCAATAGTGGTTTAGGTTAAGATGCGGTGGCGGTGGGTATGGAAGTGGTTTGGTCTCTAGGGGTTTCAGAAGTCCCTATCTCATTAACTTCTCCAATACCTTAGACAATGGTCTACCCAGGTTGGAGAAACGCAGGTTCCGGATAGCAGCAATCTCAGCAGCAACAGGGTTGGTACTTGATGGTCCGTTAATGGGCCTCCTATTCAGGCTATAGTACTTTCTGTTCTCAGCTTCTTCTTCTTCAATATACATGACAGTCTCCCTCAACTGTCGAAAATCAGTAATCATGGAGGTCATTCTCCTCAACTTTCCATAAATTGAGGGCTTAGTACCCTTGAAAATCATCTTTATCTGGTCATTCTATGAGGGCCGAGTCTGCATTTTCAAGAGCTGGCTCCTCCAACGGTCTACATATTCCTTGAAGCTTTCTTCTGGCTTCTGCTTGGTATTTTCTAAGTCCCAGAGTGACAAGTCGATCTCCAGATCTGTAACATACTGTCTCAAGAAGGCCTCTGCCAATTCCCTCCAATCCTCATTGATCTTCCTCTCCAGGCTGTGATACCATTCCACGGGTGCCCCCTCGAGTGACATCCCAAACATTTTCTGAACCTGACGCTTGGATAGGCCCATTGAACTCATAACTGAAACATACTGCCGGAGATGGACCCTTAGGTCCCTGTTCCCATTGAACTTGGCTATATCCGGCATTTTAAACTGAGTTGGCAACTGTTCCTCAAACGTCATTGCCTCATAATCCAACAGGTCTTCGTGCTTGCCCCTCATCTTACGGGTAACCGACTCTACCTGATCTCGGAGTTTCTGCAGTTCAGCTTGAGACCCTGCCATTTTCCCCGCAGCATATTCAGCCATATCATCATCAAAACCTGGGATATCATCATTCAATCTAGTCGGAGGGTCTTCACGCCCCTCACTCTCAGAGTTTCCCCCAGCACGGGGCACAACCATATTGGCCATAACGGCAGTCAAGGCTTGCAACTGTTCAGTAATCTTGGTGAGATTGGTTTCCAAATGATCCATACGGGATACCTCGTTCTCTGATTCACTCATGTTTGCTACTGGCCTTTTGATAAGTCTTCCCTCTTTCCTAACCCAACGAGAATCTATGGTGTCTTTTAAAATTCTCAGTCAGCATGTATGCGTGCAATGCATGGAATATATAAGTCGGCCTCTTGTCATTTTAAAGCTTCAATCATATTATTGCAAGGTGCAAACTTGTCCTAGTTGAAAAGGCTCAACATGTTTACACCTTTGCGATAACATGGTTAAACAACTTCAAATGATAAGGGGCCCAAACGTAGGATGGCCCATCGGCATTTTAGAAACTTTTGGCCCAATTGTCATAGGATACGAACTCGTCCCAGTTTAAATGGCCCAACAAGTTCGCATTTCTGACAAGAAGTCCAACTGCATCCAAATGAGGATGGTCCCCAAATACAAGCATAAAGAGATAATTCAAGCATAAAGAAATAATTTCTACAGAGCGGCCCATCGACATTCAGAAGCTTTTGGCCCAATTGTCAAATGGACAATTGGGCCAACGAGTTATGGTGTGTGACTGACTGTCAAATGGATTTCCGTTGTAGATTCCCCAGAGGGAGGGTGGAGCGAACTCTCTTAAATACTCAAGCCTCTTAGGCTCTTATCGCTTGGTGACATGAATAAACAATGAGTCCTCCAAATTAGTCCATCACAGTAAGCTACGAGTAATGATTATTTAGGTGCCTTCAGCTTTTCCTTATAGAAAGGTAGTGAATGAAGAAAGACACTAAACCATTACTTAGCTCTAATAATGCATTTGATTAAACCTCTTCGACCCACTATAGACACAGTTACTTAAAACAAAAATCACAATCATTACAAGACATTATTTCGGGGCCAATTCTCTATCCTCAGTGGAGTCGCCAGACTGTAGGACACAGAAATCAGCGACGCTGTCCCAGGCTTGCGGCCTGGTCGGGAGTACGGAATAGCCTGCGGGGGAACTAAATCGGAGAAATGACATGGAGTCGCCACCCGGTGTGAACCGGGAAAATGATTTATGGCCGCACTCACCCCTCGCAAGGGAATACCTCAAACCGTTGGGTTCAGAATGGTCCCTTACTTATTCCACTTGTAATGAAAGGATTTGTTCAATAATCTAACCAAGCCTAAGCAACATATATTTCCAATGATAATCTACTTCTAAGTTCATGCATAAAAAGATAAATTGGAATAACGGCAAGCATATAATTTCATGAACACATTATATTGATAAACACGGAGACGCAAATAAACAATAATTGTACAATCATGTATATTAAATAGAGGCAATTAAGTGCATAATGTAACTAATAACAACTATAAATGCATTGATGATAAAAACGAGCACACGATCTCATGAGCATATCGAATAAATGCGGAAAATATAAACAAACAATAACGGTAAAGGCATAAATATTGAAGAGAGCTAACTAAGCATATGATGGGGAAGGGAATGACTAAGGGAACAAACATGCATGAAACATGATGAAGGAATCTGTCCAGTGTGTGCGCGTTCGTGTAGCGTTCGTAAACGCGTTCAAACGGTAAACAGTATGCAAGCATTTGAGTAGCGTTTGATAAAGCGTTAGAACGATAAACAGAATGTTCGCGTTCGTATAGCGTTTGAGAACGCGTTTGAACGGGATGAGACCTGATGCATGATATAATAAAATGCATGCGCATTCGAGTAGCGTTCGTTAACGCGTTCGAACGGTAAACAGAATGCAAGCGTTCGAGTAGCGTTCTGAGGCGCGTTCGAACGGAAATAAGACAGAATACATACATTCATGTAGCGTTCATAAACACGTTCAAACAGAATAAGACAGAATACATACGTTCGTGTAGCGTTCATAAATGCGTTTGAACGAGATGAGACAGAATGCATATGTTCGTGTAGCGTTCGTAAAAGCGTTCGAACGAGATTGCCAAAATGGCATCTGAAATGACACAAACACACATATGGATGAACAAATACACAATGAAGGACTTCGTGTGCCCGATGGAACACATTTCACATTCAATCGGGTGCACTGATGAGTGATAAAACTATCACTATTTCCCACTCATAAAACTTAATATTTTGTATAGTTTCTTGAGTTTTGTGAATATTTTGATGTGTTTTGTTATATTTTGTAGATAAATAAGTTTCAGGATATTCTGGAGGTGATTTGGAGCAAAACTGTGAAATTTGGCAAAAAGGTATTTTGGTAATTTTGGATGTCCCGACACAAATTTTGGTAATTTTGGGCATCCCGACACCAAAATAAAGTTTCAGGACATTCTGTAGGTGATTTGGAGCAAAACTATGAAATTTGGCGAAAAGGGTATTTTGGTAATTTTGGGCGTCCCGACACCGAGGGTATTTTGGTAATTGCACCACCATGCCACGTGTCAAAAATTCAACGAGCCGTATTTTTTAGCACACCATGCCACGTGTCGAAAATTCAGCGATCCAAAAAAAAAAATAATAATAAAATAATAAAAAAATAAAAATCAGAAAAATAATAATAAAAAATTAATTTTTTTGCCTATAAATATATTTCGAATTTTTAGTTTCAAATGTACCAAATCCTCTGTAATACTTAATAAAAAGAGAGTTCTTCTTATTTTCTTCTTATATTCAGTTTTATTTACGCTTTGTAGTAAAATTCTATCCATCTATGAGAGAGTAACTTCTCTATGCTGAGGTAATAAGGTAATACTTTTACTTTTGCTATTTAGATTAATCTCCCTTAAAAATAATATATAAATTATTTAAAATCTGAATTAATAAAGGATACCGCCATTTTCGGACGGTTGGTTATTCAATTTAAATTGGTTAATCTTGACTTAATGAGGATACCGCCATACTGGTCGTTGGTTAAGTTTATATTTCTGTTCCGCCTTATGGCTGGTATATTTGAATTTGACTTAATCAGGATACCGCCATTCTGGACGGTTGGTTTAAAATATCACAAGATTATATATTATTTTATTGGGAGATATCTAAATAGTAAATAGTAGAAGTTGATTCCTTTTGCCTTAGCATTTCTTTTCATTTCTTTGCAATTATTTTTCTACAATTACTTTTCAGCAATTTCACTTTATGTCTTTTAAGTTTTTATCAGTTTTAGTTATGTGTTGTAACTAAGTTAAATATCTAGGGTTGTGAATAAAATCTAATATCACTGTTTTTAAAAAGGGTTAGATTATAGTTTGGGTAATTTAAAGAGTTATTTGTTGAGTCATAATCTTAATGCCTTTTTATTAACTGGCCATTAATAAAATTGATTAGTTAAACTTAAAATGAACTAGACATAGAGACTTTAAGTTTAAAGACCTTATACTCAACAACCCACGATCTTCTTTAAGGATAGATAAACCTTTAATAGATTTCCTTACAGGATAGGAATATACCTGTTGGGCGGGGGTAATCAATAATTGGAATTCAGTCTTAATGAATCTAGGTAATTTAATTGACATAGACATATGGTTCAATTTGATTATTCTAGGTATTTGTAAATGACCATCGGAAGAGGCTTTTACATAATTTAGTGTTCCAGATTAATAATTCAATATTTTACCCAACTATAATTTAACTACTTCATCTTTTAATTAATATTGGAAGAATTCACAACCCTAGATAGTCTTAATTCTCATTAATCTACTCTCATATTTCTTTTACTTGTTTAAATTTAGAATCATCATTATCTTTTCAAACAATTTGTTAGATATTAGTAATCACTTGACCTCATAAAATTAATAGAATAGATATTAAGTCCTCGTGGGATCGATACTTTTTATATACTTGAACGATACGTGCGCTTGCGTTATACGTGTGTGTTTACGCCGGTCAAGTTTTTGGCGCCGTTGCCGGGGACTTCTTTATCTTTTACTATTTGTTTAGGGTTAGATACGTTACTTGTATCTAATTTTCTTTTTACTTATTGTTTTTGTTTTATTGTGTTTCAGGTTATCAGAATCTTAATGAGACGAACCAGAAGCTTTGAACTATAACCGTTTGACCAGAATTGAAAGAACCATCAGACAGTTGAGAAGGGAAAGGCGACAAGGCCAAGAAGCAATTGTTAACATGGAACCTGAACCTTTGGAGGTTGCACCACCAATTCCCATTCGAGACAGAACCATTCCGGTGGTTGACAGACTCATTTCATGTATTGTACTTCCTCCCTTACCAGCAAATGCAGGTGACATCAAAACTTGCATTCAGATGATTCAACAATCAGTACAGTTTGGGGGGAAGCAACTGAAGATCCTAATGCCCACATCAGCAACTTCCTGGAAGTTTGCGGTACTTTCAATTACAACTGAGAAGCTGAAGAAGCAATGCGACTGCGTGTTTTTCCATACTCCTTGAAGGACAGAGCTAAAGCTTGGCTACATTCACTTCCACCAGGTTCTATCAGAACTTGGAACACTTTAGCCACCAAATTTCTTGCAAAGTACTTTCCACCAGCCAGAACTGGAAAACTGAGGAATGACATCACATCCTTTGTGCAACAAGAATCAGAAACTCTCTACGAAGCTTGGGAAAGGTATAAAGATTTTCTCCGGAAATGTCCTCACCATGAGATTCCAAAATGGCTTCAAGTCCAAACATTCTATAATGGACTTTCTGGAATTATGAGAACCACAATTGATGCTGCTGCTGGAGGAGCATTGATGGCAAAAGGGAAGAGCAAGCCTGAGACCTAATTGAAGAAATGGCCAACAACAATTCATTGTGGCCAACAGAAAGGAGCATGATTCAACGAATTGCTGGAATTTATGAAGTTGGAGCCAATTCAGCAGTCAGTACCAAACTGGATCAGATATGCAAATTCATGGAAACTCTCGGCATACAAAGCAACATTGGAACCACAAATTCACCATATGGAGAAGCAAAAGAACAAAATCAACATGAAGAAACGGTGAATTATGTCAACAATTTCAACAGACAGGGGAATAATCCATATTCCAACACCTACAATCCAGGGTGGAGGAATCATCCCAATTTCTCATGGAGCAACAATTCAGGGCAAAAGGACTATCCACCACCAGGATATCAACAGCAAAGCCATGAAGTTGAAAAAGACCAGAAAGAAATGAAAGATTGGCTTGTAGAGATGTTCAAAAAGCAAAAAGCAGCATATGATGCTATGTTTCAAAGCCAATCTGCTTCCATCAAAGCACTGGAGAATCAAATTGGACAACTGGCCAATGCTCAGAGTTACAGACCGCCAGGTACCCTTCCCAGCAACACAGAACCAAATCCAAGGAACATTGGAAAGAGCAGTGTAATGCCATCATGTTAAAAAGTGGTACTGAAATCAACAAAGATGTTGGAGCCAAAACAACAACTGAGGAAGTTCCAAAAGAAGCAGAGAAACAGATGGAGGAAAAAGAAGCAAAGGAAAAAGAACAGATCACTCCACCTCCACCTTTTCCTTAACGTCTTCAAAAGCAAACTGGACAAGCATTTCGCTCGATTCTTGGAGGTTTTCAAAAAGCTGCACATCAACATCCCATTTGCAGAAGCTTTGGAACAAATGCCCAGTTATACTAAATTCATGAAAGACATTCTTTCACGAAAACGGAGATTGGGAGATTATGAGACAGTAGCATTATCAGAAGAATGCAGCGCCATCATTCAGAGAAAACTTCCCCCAAAGTTGAAGGATCCTGGAAGTTTCACCATTCATTGCATCATAGGAGAACATAATTTTGGTAAGGCTTTATGTGATTTAGGTGCAAGTGTTAACTTAATGCCTTTTTCTATTTTCAGGAAACTGCAGATGGAGAGAAGCAATGCCTAATTCAGTTTCACTACAACTTGCTGATCGAATGCTCGCATTTCCAAGAGGAGTTGTTGAGAATGTGTTAGTTAAAGTTGACAAATTCATTTTCCCAGCAGATTTTATTATCCTTGATATGGAGGAAGACGCAGACGTGCCAATCATCCTCGGAAGACCATTCTTGGCTACAGGTCGAACCATTATTGATGTACAAAAAGGAGAATTAACCATGAGGGTACAAGACCAAGAAGTAACATTCAATGTTTTCAAGGCCATGAATTTCCCAGATGATGAAAAGATGGAGGAATGTTTCAGACTTGATGTGATACACAGTACCATTCAGAACTCCAAAGCAATGCAAAGTTCTACTGACAAACTTAAAACATGTCAATTGCCTGTGGAGCCTGAAGATAAAGCTTCTTTTGTACTGAAAGAGCCAATTCATGCACTACAAGCAACAGAAGAGAAAAATATTCACCAGCTCAACGAATTGGAGGAATTTCACAAACAGCCTTTTGAGGATGCCAAATTATACAAAGAAAAGGCAAAGAAAAGACATGATGAGAAATTAGTGCGCATACAACTGGAACCAGGGCAGAAGGTACTGTTAAACAAATCAAGGGGAAATTCTTCCCTTGGAAGCCAAAATCACGGTGGTCAGGTCCATTTGTGATCACCAAAGTTTTACCAGATAGAGCCGTTGAGATACATAATCATGACTCCAACAAAACTTTCAAGGTTAAAAACAGGCGTGTCAAGCACTACTGGGGAGAACCGTTGGAGCGACAAAAAGAAAGTGTCACACTTTCAGATCTGGCATAAAGTTCAGGCAGTCACGTCTGGCTGATGACTTAAAACTTAGCGCTCGCAGGGAGGCAACCCATGCAATTGTGTATAAATTGTGATTTGGTATGATTTAATTTTTTATGTTTAGTTTTTTGCAGAGATTAAGACATTTCAAGATGGAAGAAGCTCTCGCAAATCTTCACAAGCAATTTCCTTCTCTCCCTCAAAAATCTCTGATGAAAGTTTACAAAGCTCGCTTGGAACGAATGAGACTACTGATGATCAAAGGTATTCCTACTGATATTTGTTGGGTAATCGAAGCACGTATCCGTCTAGCAGGTGAGTTTTCTGAGACCTGTAGTTCTTATTTACCTGGTTTTGGAAGAAGCACCTATGCAAAGAAACGTAGAGCTAAGCAAATGGGTGTTTGTTACAAATGTGCGCGTTGGAATTGCAATATTCGTTGTCGTTCTTTAGGAATGGTGTCTGAAAATCGTGAAGATAAAATTAAATTCATTAGGGATGGCTTGAGTAAGGAGTCTGTAGATGATATTTCTTCGACTCTTAAGACGCATCCCAGTGGATATGTTCATATAGCCATTCACAAATTACACACACAATTCCAAAAAGAAAGACAACAATTAAGTCTAGGGAATCTGACTCAAAAAGACCATGTTTGCCAATTTATAAGAAAATTGGATGGGAAGCTTGTTCCTGACGCATAGATGTCAATCAAGCCGCTACTTTTCTTGTACTATTATATCTCTTTGTCTTTTTCTAATAATTGATTTGTTTTGTTGTTTTCTCCGACAGGATCCAGATTTTTTTGACTCTCACGATTTATTTTACTATTTTGCTATTAAACGTCCTTTGGAAGATATTAGTGCTATTATTTTACTCACCATTTTCAGGTATTATAAATTCAATTCATCATTGCACTTTTGAAGACATCCATAGTAAAAAAAAAAGGAAGCCACTTCAAGAAGACGAGTTAAAAACATCTGTGTGTTTTGTGGTAGTAGTGTTGGTACTAAACCACAATACATAGAAGCTGCACAAGAATTGGGTCGAGTCTTAGCTGCAAGGAATATGCATGTAATATATGGCGGAGGTAATCTTGGACTAATGAGGATCATTTCAAAGACCGTACAAGAAGGAGGCAGTCATGTTTTGGGAATCATCCAAAACCCTTGGCAGAGGCTAATCTTATTGGATCATCAAACGGAGAGGAACTGATCGTGCCAGGTATGTCTGAACGACTGGTTGAAATGATTAACCGTTCTGATGCTTTTATTGCTTTGCCAGGTGGCTTGGGTACATTAGAGGAAATTTTTTATAGTTCTATCTTGGGCGAACCTGAACATACACCAGAAACCGCTTGGACTGCTCAACGTTGATGGATTTTATGATTTTCTTTGTGTGTTTCTTGATGATGCTCGGAGAAATGGGTTCGTGTCAAAACCTATGAAAGAACTCCTTTTTACTGCTAGGTCTGCTCCAGATCTACTTGACCAACTCATAGCCTATGAACACAAGTTGACCCTATCATTTCAAAATAAAATGGTCTGATGATGATCGTGGTAAGAGGCGTCGTGTTAATCTGGATCTTAACCTTTAATTTGCTTGTAGTAATTCAGCCAACCAGGTACTATCTTCTAAACTCTTCTTCTACTGTTTAAGACATTGGGGACAATGTCTCATTTAGGTTTGGGGGTGAGGAATAATTAATGTACTTGTTTGTATTGTGTTTTTATTTTTAGTCCAAAATTTTTCGAAAAATACAAAAAAATTAAAAAATTAATAAAAACAAAGGGCATATTTAAAGCTAGGTGATGGTTTGGTGTCTTCCTTCACTCACTACCTTTTTATAAGGAAAAGCTGTGGAGGCACCTAGATAATCATTCACTTGTAGCGTGTTGTGACAGACTAGTTTGGAGGACTCATTGTTTATTCCTGACAACAAGCGATAAGAGCCTAAGGGGCTTGGGTATTTGTGGGAACACAGGAAATCTGGGGTGACGCATGCTGTCCTAGGCTCGCGGCCTGGTTGGGAGTACGGAGTAGCCACAGGGGACTAAACCGGAGAGTAATGGAGTCGCTACCCGGTGTGAACCGGGAAAATGAGATTTAAGGCCGCACTCACCCCTCGCAAGGGAAGACCTCAAACCGTTGGGTTCGGAATGGTCCCTTACTTATGTCACTTGTAATAAAAGGATTTATGTAATAATTTAACCAGGCTTAAATAACATTTATTTCCAAAAATATCATGCTTCTAATTCATATGCATACATCCACAATTTCATCACAACATGCAACATCACATGGCAATCTCATGAACATATTTCAATCCTATGATATTGAAAACTAAGAACAACATAATCATGCTTGAGTACTATCTCATGAACCTATTAACCAAATAACATGCTAACAGCCTAATCATGCTTGAATACAAT
Source organism: Zanthoxylum bungeanum (assembly GCA_019454045.1). Lineage (NCBI taxonomy): Eukaryota > Viridiplantae > Streptophyta > Magnoliopsida > Sapindales > Rutaceae > Zanthoxylum > Zanthoxylum bungeanum. The sequence continues at coordinate 95,095 of SKCR01032827.1, forward strand.
CCCGAGAACACATAGAATGGATAAATGCAGGGATACAAATAATACGGTTGGCTATATAACACAAGAAAGATCAACCAAGAGGCAATTATGCATGAATATAATAAGACAAACTCAGTTCAGTGTGTGCATGTTCGTGTAGCGTTCGTAAACGCGTTCGAACGGAAATGAAACAGAATGCTCACGTTCGAGTAGCGTTCGTAAACGCGTTCGAACGGAAATGAAACAGAATGCTTGCGTTCGTATGGCGTTTGATAACGCGTTCGCACGGAAATGAAACAGAATGCTCACGTTCGTATGGCGTTAGTGAACGCGTTCGAACGGAAATGAGACCTGATGCATGATAAGGCAAAAATGCATGCGCGTTCGAGTTGCGTTCGTAAACGCGTTCGAACGGGAACAGACCTGATGCATGAAATGGGACGCAATACATAAACAACAAAATAAAGGGGCGCGGCGAAGTACTGCCGTAAAGGTGGCCTTTTGAGGGCTCTTGATCTCTCAAAGAGATGACCTTTAGACCAACATACTAAGCCCATGCGCGTCACATCACATCATGCATACAAACATAAAGACAATCATACTATTCTAAGTATGTCCGATTGAACGTGTCTTGCATCCAACCGAACACACATCAACCGGCGCGGCAAAGCATCGTGGTAAAGGGCTTTAGCCCCTCCCCATAGGGGATCTCACATCGCACTTACTAAACCCATGCGCTCGGTTGAATCATGCATACGAAAATAAAGACAATCATATCAAACTAGGTATGCTCGATTGAACGTATCTCGCATTCAACCGAACACACATCAATCGGTGCGGCAAAGCGTCGTGGTGAAGGATTTTAACCCCTCCAATTAGGGAACCTTTCATCGCACTTACTAAGCCCATGCACTCGATCATATCATAAGGGAATAAAGCAACATACAGGATTTAAATGACAAGAAATAAATAAACCAAAGCAACACCACACAAGAGAGGGTGCCGTTTACTCAAGTGGTACGTGGAGTTGTGTCCCATGTACAGACCACACTACCGTCCATTCGGATTCGGCTACGGAATTTACGTCTGGGTTTCCATCCTATATACCACAAGAGACGACACTCTTCCATTTCATTCAAGCCACAACATGCTTCCATAAACGACTCTCATGCGAATAGAATGCAATAATAATAATAAAAAAAAACGAATATAAACTAATGAAAATGTACCCTCAGGTCTAACCTTTTAAATCCTCTCTCGGATGTACGGTACACGATTGTCGGAAGGGTGGATGCTCCGCAACTCTCACGGTTCACTGGTTCACTGTTCTCGTTCGTTGTCTTACTGTTTTGAGTCGTCGTTCTCCGTCTTTTGCTATTGTTTCCTTGTGGTTTCGCTGACTTTTCCTCTTTATCTTTTGCTTATTGTTTCCTTGGGTGTGTTCCTCCTGTAATTTTTATGTGTGTTGTGTATGAGTTAGGGACTAGCTAGCTAGGGTTGAGAAGGTTGGTGAATGGTTCTTTTTATAGGCAAAGGGTTGGGCTTGACAAGGAAAGGGATTTGGCTAATTAAAGAGGGATTTGATTTGGTTTGGTTAAGGGAAGTCAAAGATTGAAGGGGGACAAATCTTGGCTAGATAGGGAAGGTTGAATATTTGATTGGCTTGGATTAGGAACACAATATTTTAAGTTAGGAATAATATATTGGTTGATTGATCTTAACTTGGCATGATTATATTTTGATTTAGTATGTGATTTGTTTAATTTAGGCATGATTTTAGTTTAAGTTGGTAATTGTTTATTTTATGTTTGGTATATGTTTTATTTAATTATTTAATTAATTTAATTATTATCTTATTTAATTAATGTTTTAATTAATATTTATTTATTTAAATTGGGATGTGTTTTATGGGCTTTGGGGGGCTAATTGGGCTGGATGAGAGGCTAGCAGCAAAACCAGAATTACCGACACCGTTCGAACGCTTCCTCGAACGCGGCACGAACGCCCGTAATCCGTTTGACGTTCGAACGTAAACACGAACGTAGCACGAACGAAAACAGTGAACCTTGTTTATTCTGAATTTCCCCTTCCGATGTCCGTTTCCCGTGACCTCCGTGACTTAAAAGGTAGTGTCTCCAAAATGAGACTCGTCATAGGGACTATGTGTAAAAATGCAGTGCCTACAGTCGCCCCCACTTTGATGGGACTTGTGTAATGTGCAACAGTAACAATCCTATCAAAGTTATGCAATGCATTTCTACTTACCTGGCTCGCCAACTGCCACTTGACTTTCCATGTTTTGAGTTGATTTGGGTGGTGAGGTGCTGCGACCTCTGGTTCATTCCCGAACCGTGCTCTATTTTAGAGCACCATTTTCGGCATCTTTCGTGTACTGTATTGAGATGAGGCTTTATTCCTCCGAGCTTTATTCCCGAACTGTTGAGATGAGGCTTTATTCCTCCGAGCTTTATTCCCGAACTGCTGACTGTGTAGAGATAGGGCTTTATTCCATGATTGTTTGGACTGTGGGCTTTATTCCCGAACTGTATTGAGATGAGGCTATATTCCCCTGTACTTTGTTCCCGAACTGTTGCGATGAGGCTTTATTCCTCCCGAGCTTTATTCCCGAACTGTTGAGATGAGGCTCTATTCCTCCCGAGCTTTATTCCCGAACTGTACTGACATGAGGCTTCCTTCCCCTTGAGCTTTGTTCTCAAACTGTTACGATGAGGCTTTATTCCTCCCGAGCTTTATTCTCGAATTGTTGAGATGATGCTTTATTCCTCCCGAGCTTTATTCCCAAACTGTTGAGATGAGGCTTTATTCCTCCCGAGCTTTATTCCCGAACTGTACTGACATGAGGCTTTCTTCCCCTTGAGCTTTGTTCTCAAACTATACTGATATGAGGCTTTCTTCCCCTTGAGCTTTGTTCTCAAACTATACTGATATGAGGCTTTCTTCCCCTTGAGCTTTGTTCTCAAACTATACTGATGTGAGGCTTTCTTCCCCTTGAGCTTTATTCTCTGATCTGAGCTGACTGTGGCTTTGTTCTTGAACTGTATTGAATGCATGCTTTCTTCCTGAACTGAACTGAATGTAGGCTTTCTTCCTGAACTGTATTGAGTGTGGGCTTTATTCCCGAACTGTGCTGACATGAGGCTTTCTTCCCCTTGAGCTTTGTTCTTGAACTGTATTGAGTGTGGGCTTTATTCTCGAGTTTGTAGGCTTTCTTCCTGAACTGTACTGAATGTGGGGCTTTCTTCCCCTTGAGATTTGTTCTCAAACTATACTGATATGAGGCTTTCTTCCCCTGGGCTTTGTTCTCAAACTTATACTGATATGAGGCTTTCTTCCTCTGGGCTTTGTTCCCTGACTGTGTTGATATGAGGCTTTATTCCTCCCGAGCTTTATTCTCGAACTGCACTGAATGTGGGCTTTATTCCCGAGTTTGTAGGCTTTCTTCCTGAACTGTACTGAATGTGGGGCTTTCTTTTCTCCCCCTTGAGATTTGTTCTCAAACTATACTGATATGAGGCTTTCTTCCCCTGGGCTTTGTTCCCGAACTGTGTTGATATGAGGCTTTATTCCTCCCGAGCTTTATTCCCGAACTGTGCTGACATGAGGCTTTCTTCCCCTTGAGCTTTGTTCTCAAACTTATACTGATATGAGGCTTTCTTCCTCTGAACTGATATGGGCCTCGCCCTCGATCTGATACTGACATGGGTCTCGCCCCCATGCTAATACTGATGCTAATATTGATGCTTCTGACTGGCTTTCATTTGCCGCTTTCTCTCTTTAAAATCTGTGAACACAAAACAAACACAAAAAAACACAAAAAGGAATGCAAAATATGTTACGTGTATGCATGCATGCGTGAATGAGTTTCCTATCCCGTTGGGTTAGGTCTTCTGTCAATTCTCTTGGTGACTGCTCGGTTTTCTCTCCCTCGGGCAAAGTACTACTTCATTCTTTCCATATTGATCGGCTCGGTGAACTCATTCCTTTCTGACAGTCTCACTGCTCCATTTCCCAATTTCTGAATGGCTATCTCATCTTTTCTGTTTTCTTATTCTGAGGATTCCCCGTGTTCATAGTACAAAGGTTGAATGCTTTTCTCAAATGTACTCATATAGCGAAGTGAACGTCTTATTATCATTAAGAAAAGGTTTGAACAAAGAGACAAAATCAATGTCTTTATTAAAAACGCAGGATCATAATTGAATAAGATCCGGGAAACAAACACCTCCATAATTTGCATCTTCATCTTCACCCGTCTTTTTGCTTTCTTCGAACATCAGATTCTCCAACTGCAGTAGTTCGTTTTCCCATTTACTTCTCCTTTTTTCCACCTCCTCCCCGTCACTGTCCGAGAAGTTCTCCCAGAAATCCCCCATCTGCTTTATTTCATTTTTGCCACTGTTGTCCTGTATCCCCATGCGAGAAGTCTGATGGTTGTGGGTTTGGAAGGCAAGGTTGTCTGGTAGGCCAGTGTTGATCATATGTGTGGGTGGAGGTTTTCTATGTGTGTCGGGTTGTTCTTTTTCAGGGTCAGGTATTTTGTGTGAGTCTATGAGGTCCTGGATTTCGTGCCTAAGGCGGGTGCAATTGTTAGTTTCATGACCTTTTTGCTGATGGAAGTAACAGTAAAGGTTCAGGTTAAGGTAGCATGGCACAGGGTTTGGAAGTGGTTTAGGCTCTAAGGGATATAAGAGTCCTTGCCTTTTCAGTTCTTCAAATACCTTCGACAAAGGTTTACCCAGATCGGAGAATTGTCTATTTCTGATGGGGGTAACCCCAGGGGGAGTGGGCTTGGTCCTTGAAGGTTTCCCAATGATTTTTCCATTCTGGTTGCACAACTTTCTATTATTGGCTACACGGAGTACAGTCAAACTGGCCACAACATTGGTCAAAACTCGCAATTGCTCAATAATTTCAGCTACTTTGATCTCCAATTGATCTAGGCGGGATCTCTCATTGGCGGATTCACTCATGCTTGTTGCTGTTCTTTTTAGTGAGTCGTATCTTTTCCCTAACCCAACGGGAAACTATGATGGCTTTTGGAAAACAAAGGTTAGCATGATGCATGTATGCATGAGGAGCATGAGATGCATGTAACATATATAATATACTAAATCAATTAAAATTTTCACACAAATCGGCCCGTTACCATTTTAGAATTTTTTGGGCTAATTGTCACAGGAGTGAACCCATCCCAGTTTAAATGGCCCAACGAGTTCATGTATTATGGCAAAGAGCCCAACTAAATCCAAATGATAATATTCCGAACACAATCATAAAATGGCCCATTGTTATTTAGAAGCCTTTTGGCCCAATCGTCATGAGATGTGTCCTTGTCCCAGTTTAAATGGCCCAACAAGCCCATATCCCATGATAAATGGTCCAAATGGATCCAAACAACGATGTTCCCAAACACAAGCATAAAAGAAAGATGATGCAAACATGACATAATAATTTTTTACAAAGTGGCCCATCAACATTTCAGAAGCTTTTGGCCTAATAGTCATAAGGTGCGAACTTGCCCCAGTTTAAATGGCCCAGCAAGCCCGCATTTCTGACAATAGTCCAACTGCATCCAAATGAGGATGGTCCACAAGCACATATTCAAGGAAATAATTGTTACTTTAGCCAACCGGTCTATAGGTGGGTTAGTAAGAGTATAGACAAGGCTCTCACCGGCGAAGGATGGCCCACAACTAGGTCTCCCCACTCAAGGGTTCGAGCAACCAAGTGAACGCACCTTTTTTTATACACTAAGGTACGTGCCAATGAGCTATGGTGTGTGACGGACTGTCAAATGGATTTCCCGTTGTAGATCCCCCAGAGGGAAGGTGGAGCGAGGCTCACTTAAATACCCAAGCCTCTTAGGCTCTTATCGCTTGTTGTCAGGAATAAACAACGAGTCCTCCAAATTAGTCCATCACAATAGGCTACGAGTAGATGGCTATCTAGGTGCCTTCACAGCTTTTCCTTCTAGAAAGGTAGTGAATGAAGGAAGACACCAAACCATTACCTAGCCTAAAAATGCCTTTGATTAAACCCTCACTTTATCCACTATAGACACGGTCAATTAAAACATAAATCCAAACATCACAAGACAATATTTCGGGGCCAATTCTCTATCCCCAGTGGAGTCGCCAGACTGTGGGAACACAGGAAACCTGGGCGACGCATGCTGTCCTAGGCTCGCGGCCTGGTTGGGAGTACGGAGTAGCCACGGGGGACTAAACCGGAGAGTAATGGAGTCGCCACCCGGTGTGAACCGGGAAAATGAGATTTAAGGCCGCACTCACCCCTCGCAAGGGAAGACCTCAACCGTTGGGTTCGGAATGGTCCCTTACTTATGTCACTTGTAATAAAAGGATTTATGTAATAATTTAACCAGGCTTAAATAAAATTTATTTCCAAAAATATCATGCTTCTAAATTCATATGCATACATCCACAAGTTCATCACAACATGCAACATCACATGGCAATCTCATGAACATGTTTCAATCCTATGATATGGAAAACTAAGAACAACATAATCATGCTTGAGTACTATCTCATGAACCTATTAACCAAATAACATGCTAACAGCCTAATCATGCTTGAATACAATCCCGAGAACACATAGAATGGATAAATGCAGGGATACAAATAATACGGTTGGCTATATAACACAAGAAAGATCAACCAAGAGGCAATTATGCATGAATATGATAAGACAGACTCAGTTCAGTGTGTGCGCGTTCATGTAGCGTTCGTAAACGCGTTCGAACGGAAATGAAACAGAATGCTCACGTTCGAGTAGCGTTCGTAAACGCGTTCGAACGGAAATGAAACAGAATGCTCGAGTTCGTATGGCGTTTGATAACGCGTTCGCACGGAAATGAAACCGAATGCTCACGTTCGTATGGCGTTAGTGAATGCGTTCGAACGGAAATGAGACCCGATGCATGATAAGGCAAAAATGCATGCGCGTTTGAGTTGCGTTCGTAACGCGTTCGAACGGGAACAGACCTGATGCATGAAATGGGACGCAATACATAAACAACAAAATAATGGGGCGCGGCGAAGTACTGCCGTAAAGGTGGCCTTTTGAGGGCTCTTGATCTCTCAGAGAGAGGACCTTAGACCAACATACTAAGCCCATGCGCGTCACATCACATCATGCATACAAACATAAAGACAATCATACTATTCTAAGTATGTCCGATTGAACGTGTCTTGCATCCAACCGAACACACATCAACCGGCGCGGCAAAGCATCGTGGTAAAGGGCTTTAGCCCCTCCCCATAGGGGATCTCACATCGCACTTACTAAACCCATGCGCTCGGTTGAATCATGCATACGAAAATAAAGACAATCATATCAAACTAGGTATGCTCGATTGAACGTATCTCGCATTCAACCGAACACACATCAATCGGTGCGGCAAAGCGTCGTGGTGAAGGATTTTAACCCCTCCAATTAGGGAACCTTTCATCGCACTTACTAAGCCCATGCACTCGATCATATCATACGGGAATAAAGCAACATACAGGATTTAAATGACAAGAAATAAATAAACCAAAGCAACACCACACAAGAGAAGGTGTCGTTTACTCAAGTGGTACGTGGAGTTGTGTCCCATGTACAGACCACATTACCGTCCATTCGGATTTGGATACGGAATTTACGTCTGGGTTTCCATCCTATATACCACAAGAGACGACACTCTTCCATTTCATTCAAGCCACAACATGATTCCATAAACGACTCTCATGCGAATAGAATGCAATAATAATAATAAAAAAAACGAATATAAACTAATGAAAAGGTACCTTCAGGTCTAACCTTTTAAATCATCTCTCGGATGTACGGTACACGATTGTCGGAAGGGTGGATGCTCCGCAACTCTCCCGGTTCACTGGTTCACTGTTCTCGTTCGTTGTCTTACTGTTTTGAGTCGTCGTTCTCCGTCTTTTGCTATTGTTTCCTTGTGGTTTCGCTGCCTTTTCCTCTTTATCTTTTGCTTATTGTTTCCTTGGGTGTGTTCCTCCTGTAATTTTTATGTGTGTTGTGTATGAGTTAGGGACTAGCTAGCTAGGGTTGAGAAGGTTGGTGAATGGTTCTTTTTATAGGCAAAGGGTTGGGCTTGACAAGGAAAGGGATTTGGCTAATTAAAGAGGGATTTGATTTGGTTTGGTTAAGGGAAGTCAAAGATTGAGGGGGGACAAATCTTGGCTAGATAGGGAAGGTTGAATATTTGATTGTCTTGGATTAGGAACACAATATTTTAAGTTAGGAATAATATATTGGTTGATTGATCTTAACTTGGCATGATTATATTTTGATTTAGTATGTGATTTGTTTAATTTAGGCATGATTTTAGTTTAAGTTGGTAATTGTTTATTTTATGTTTGGTATATGTTTTATTTAATTATTTAATTAATTTAATTATTATCTTATTTAGTTAATGTTTTAATTAATATTTATTTATTTAAATTGGGATGTGTTTTATGGGCTTTGGGGGGCTAATTGGGCTGGATGAGAGGCTAGCAGCAAAACCAGAATTACCGACACCGTTCGAACGCTTCCTCGAACGCGGCACGAACGCCCGCAATCCGTTTGACGTTCGAACGTAAACACGAACGTAGCACGAACGAAAACAGTGAACCTTGTTTATTCTGAATTTCCCCTTCCGATGTCCGTTTCCCGTGACCTCCGTGACTTAAAAGGTAGTGTCTCCAAAATGAGACTCGTCATAGGGACTATGTGTAAAAATGCAGTGCCTACAGTATTTAAGTGAGCCTCGCTCCACCTTCCATCTGGGGAATCTACAACGGGAAGTCCATTCGACAGTTAGTCACACACCATAAATTCGTTGGCACGTACCATAAGGTATAAAAAAAGTGCGTTCACTTGGTCGCTTGAACCCTTGAGTGGGGAGTCCTAGTTGTGAACAATCCTTCGTCAGCGAGAGCCTTTGAAAAAAAAAAACACATGTAAATTATAGTTTTATGACTAGTAAAAATATGAGGTTGTTATGTTGACTAAAAAGATGAAATTGGTAAGAAATAGTTGTGTAAGGAATTTCCACTCCTGAGACATATTTCAAACCTAATTCAAAACAAGTTAATTTTTGTTTATTCACTTTTGAATTATTTAATCTGTAAATTCTCCATTAAACTGACTAAAATGGATCTTCATATACTTAGTTGGCAGATATTATCAACATACATGGTAACATACGGACATAGGATAAAATTGAAAAGATTGTAATATTCAGTGCTATAGTTTAATTGGAGAAGCATCTCAAAAAAAGTAATGGAATAATAAAAAAAATGTCTGAGATCCGAGTTATTAAGTCTGTAAGGGTATTTTAATACCTAGTGTCCTAAAACCAACTGGTTTGGGAGTCACTGGCCAACACTCGCTACATGGATCAAAAAGATGATAGAAAATAAATAATAAATATATATATATATATATATATATATATATATATATATATATATATATGAAGTATGAGTAATTAAGTCCTTAGGGGTGTCTTAACACCTAAAGGTGTGAAAATTTGATAAAATCAGAAAATTCAGAAAATTTATTCCATTACTACAAAAGGTGTGAAATCTGATAAAACTTTAGGACAAAAATATTACTCTCTTATCAACTGCACTTATGACCGTTGTGGGCAAAAATGAGTTTTTTAATATTTTGTTGGCTGTGTATATGAAGAATGGTAAAAAAAATCGGAGAATTTACTTATTTAGTAATTTAGAATGAAACAAAACAACTAATAACTTGGAGTATAAGTTTCACATGATTAGTCACTAACTTCTTTATTTCTCTTGTCTTTTTGCTTTTGTGTGCATTAGTTTCACTATTTTTTTACTTTTATAAAATGTTTGTGGGTATCATTGCTGTAAACCTTCACGAGACTACAACTCGTCCACTAGGGACCCTAGGGGTTTAAAGGCTTGTTGCATATGCTAAATGCAATCGTGATCCCTACGAAAGTGGCTTAGTTAAAATTTTATTATGTTATTTTATTTTGCTCGAGGACTAGAAAATGTTAGGTTTGGGGGTGTGATGAGTGATAAAACTATCACTATTTCCCACTCATAAAACTTAATATTTTGTATAGTTTCTTGAGTTTTGTGAATATTTTGATGTGTTTTGTGTTATTTTGTAGATAAATAAAGTTTCAGGATATTCTGGAGGTGATTTGGAGCAAAACTGTGAAATTTGGTGAAATTTGGAAAAAATGGTATTTTGGTAATTTTGGATGTCCCGACACAAATTTTGGTAATTTTGGGCATCCTGACACCAAAATAAAGTTTCAGGACATTCTGGAGGTGATTTGGAGCAAAACTATGAAATTTGGCGAAAAGGGTATTTTGGTAATTTTGGGCGTCCCGACACCGAGGTATTTTGGTAATTGCACCACCATGCCACGTGTCAAAAATTCAACGAGCCGTCTTTTTTAGCACACCATGCCACGTGTCGAAAATTCAGCGATCCAAAAAAATAATAATAAAATAATAAAATAATAAAAAATAAAAATCAGAAAAATAATAATAAAAAATTAGATTTTTTTGCCTATAAATAGATTTCGAATTTTTAGTTTCAAATGTACCAAATCCTCTGTAAATACTTAAATAAAATAGAGTTCTTCTTATTTTCTTCTTATATTCAGTTTTATTTACGCTTTGTAGTAGTAATTATATCCATCTATGAGGGAGTAACTTCTCTATGCTGAGGTAATAAGGTAATACTTTTACTTTTGCTATTTAGATTAATCTCCTTAAAAATAATATATAAACTATTTAAAATCTGAATTAATAAAGGATACCGCCATTTTCGGACGGTTGGTTATTCAATTTAAATTGGTTAATCTTGACTTAATGAGGATACCGCCATACTGGTCGGTTGGTTTAAGTTTATATTTCTGTTCCGCCTTATGGCTGGTATATTTGAATTTGACTTAATCAGGATACCGCCATTCTGGACGGTTGGTTTAAAATATCACAAGATTATATATTATTTTATTGGGAGATATCTAAATAGTAAATAGTAGAAGTTGATTCCTTTTGCCTTAGCATTTCTTTTCATTTCTTTGCAAATTATTTTTCTACAATTACTTTTCAGCAATTTCACTTTATATCTTTTAAGTTTTATCAGTTTTAGTTATGTGTTGTAACTAAGTTAAATATCTAGGGTTGTGAATAAAATCTAATATCATTGTTTTTAAAAGGGTTAGATTATAGTTTGAGTAATTTAAAGAGTTATTTGTTGAGTCATAATCTTAATGCCTTTTTATTAACTGGCCATTAATAAAATTGATTAGTTAAACTTAAAATGAACTAGACATAGAGACTTTAAGTTTAAAGACCTTATACTCAACAACCCACGATCTTCTTTAAGGATAGATAAACCTTTAATAGATTTCTTTACAGGATAGGAATATACCTGTTGGGCGGTGGTAATCAATAATTGGAATTCAGTCTTAATGAATCTAGGTAATTTAATTGACATAGACATATGGTTCAATTTGATTATTCTAGGTATTTGTAAATGACCATCGGAAGAGGCTTTTACATAATTTAGTGTTCCAGATTAATAATTCAATATTTTACCCAACTATAATTTAACTACTTCATCTTTTAATTAATATTGGAAGAATTCACAACCCTAGATAGTCTTAATTCTCATTAATCTACTCTCATATTTCTTTTACTTGTTTTAAATTTAGAATCATCATTATCTTTTCAAACAACTTGTTAGATATTAGTAATCACTTGACCTCATAAAATTAATAGAATAGATATTAAGTCCTCGTGGGATCGATACTTTTTATACTACTTGAACGATACGTGCGCTTGCGTTATACGTGTGTGTTTACGCCGGTCAAGTTTTTGGCGCCGTTGCCGGGGACTTCTTTATCTTTTACTATTAGTTTAGGGGTTAGATATGTTACTTGTATCTAATTTTCTTTTTACTTATTGTTTTTGTTTTATTGTGTTTCAGGTTATCAGAATCTTAATGAGACGAACCAGAAGCTTTGAACTACAACCGTTTGACCCAGAAATTGAAAGAACCATCAGACAGTTGAGAAGGGAAAGGCGACAAGGCAAGAAGCAATTGTTAACATGGAACCTGAACCTTTGGAGGTTGCACCACCAATTCCCATTCGAGACAGAACCATTCCGGTGGTTGACAGACTCATTTCATGTATTGTACTTCCTCCCTTACCAGCAAATGCAGGTGACATCAAAACTTGCATTCAGATGATTCAACAATCAGTACAGTTTGGGGGGAATGCAACTGAAGATCCTAATGCCCACATCAGCAACTTCCTGGAAGTTTGCGGTACTTTCAATTACAACTGAGAAGCTGAAGAAGCAATGCGACTGCGTGTTTTTCCATACTCCTTGAAGGACAGAGCTAAAGCTTGGCTACATTCACTTCCACCAGGTTCTATCAGAACTTGGAACACTTTAGCCACCAAATTTCTTGCAAAGTACTTTCCCCAGCCAGAACTGGAAACTGAGGAATGACATCACATCCTTTGTGCAACAAGAATCAGAAAACTCTCTACGAAGCTTGGGAAAGGTATAAAGATTTGCTCCGGAAATGTCCTCACCATGAGATTCCAAATGGCTTCAAGTCCAAACATTCTATAATGGAATTTCTGGAATTATGAGAACCACAATTGATGCTGCTGCTGGAGGAGCATTGATGGCAAAAAGGAGAAGAGCAAGCTTGAGACCTAATTGAAGAAATGGCCAACAACAATTCATTGTGGCCAACAGAAAGGAGCATGATTCAACGAATTGCTGGAATTTATGAAGTTGGAGCCAATTCAGCAGTCAGTACCAAACTGGATCAGATATGCAAATCATAGAAACTCTCGGCACACAAAGCAACATTGGAACCACAAATTCACCATATGGAGAAGCAAAAGAACAAAATCAACATGAAGAAACGGTGAATTATGTCAACATTTCAACAGACAGGGAATAATCCATATTCCAAACCTACAATCCAGGGTGGAGGAATCATCCCAATTTCTCATGGAGCAACAATTCAGGGCAAAAGAACTATCCACCACCAGGATATCAACAGCAAAGCCAGGAGTTGAAAAAGACCCAAGAATGAAAGATTGGCTTGTAGAGATGTTCAAAAGCAAAAAGCAGCATATGATGCTATGTTTCAAAGCCAATCTGCTTCCATCAAAGCACTGGAGAATCAAATGGGACAACTGGCCAATGCTCAGAGTTACAGACCGCCAGGTACCCTTCCCAGCAACACAGAACCAAATCCAAGGAATATTGGAAAGGAGCAGTGTAATGCCATCATGTTAAAAGTGGTACTGAAATCAACAAAGATGTTGGAGCCAAAACAACAACTGAGGATTCCAAAAGAAGCAGAGAAACAGATGGAGGAAAAGAAGCAAAGGAAAAAGAACAGATCACTCCACCTCCACCTTTTCCTCAACGTCTTCAGAAAAGTAAACTGGACAAGCATTTCGCTCGATTCTTGGAGGTTTTCAAAAAGCTGCACATCAACATCCCATTTGCAGAAGCTTTGGAACAAATGCCCAGTTAACTAAATTCATGAAAGACATTCTTTCACGAAAACGGAGATTGGGAGATTATGAGACAGTAGCATTATCAGAAGAATGCAGCGCCATCATTCAGAGAAACTTCCCCCAAAGTTGAAGGATCCTGGAAGTTTCACCATTCCTTGCATCATAGGAGAACATAATTTTTGTAAGGCTTTATTTGATTTAGGTGCAAGTGTTAACTTAATGCCTTTTTCTATTTTCAGGAAACTGCAGATTGGAGAAGCAATGCCTAATTCAGTTTCACTACAACTTGCTGATCGAATGCTCGCATTTCCAAGAGGAGTTGTTGAGAATGTGTTAGTTAAAGTTGACAAATTCATTTTCCCAGCAGATTTTATTGTCCTTGATATGGAGGAAGACGCAGACGTGCCAATCATCCTCGGAAGACCATTCTTGGCTACAGGTCGAACCATTATGATGTACAAAAATGAGAATTAACCATGATGGTACAGGACCAAGAAGTAACATTCAATGTTTTCAAGGCCATGAATTTCCCAGATGATGAAAAGAGGGAGGAATGTTTCAGACTTGATGTGATACACAGTACCATTCAGAACTCCAAAGCAATGCAAAGTTCTACTGACAAACTTAAAACATGTCAATTGCCTGTGGAGCCTGAAGATAAAGCTTCTTTTGTACTGAAAGAGCCAATTCATGCACTACAAGCAACAGAAGAGAAAAATATCACCAGCTCAACGAATGGGAGGAATTTCACAAACAGCCTTTTGAGGATGCCAAATTATACAAAGAAAAGGCAAAGAAAAGACATGATGAGAAATTAGTGCGCATACAACTGGAACCAGGGCAGAAGGTACTGTTAAACAAATCAAGGGGAAATTCCTCCCTTGGAAGCCAAAATCACGGTGGTCAGGTCCATTTTGTGATCACCAAAGTTTTACCAGATAGAGCCGTTGAGATACATAATCATGACTCCAACAAAACTTTCAAGGTTAAAAACAGGCGTGTCAAGCACTACTGGGGAGAACCGTTGGAGCGACAAAAAGAAAGTGTCACACTTTCAGATCTGGCATAAAGTTCAGGCAGTCACGTCCTAGCTGATGAATTAAAACTTAGCGCTCGCAGGGAGGCAACCCATGCAATTTGTGTATAAATTGTGATTTGGTATGATTTAATTTTTATGTTTAGTTTTTTGCAGATTAAGACATTTCAAGATGGAAGAAGCTCTCGCAAATCTTCACAAGCAATTTCCTTCTCTCCCTCAAAAATCTCTGATGAAAGTTTACAAACTCGCTTGGAACGAATGAGACTACTGATGATCAAAGGTATTCCTACTGATATTGTTGGGTAAGCACGTATCCGTCTAGCAGGTGAGTTTTCTGAGACTTGTAGTTCTTATTTACCTGGTTTTGGAAGAAGCACCTATGCAAAGAAACGTAGAGCTAAGCAAATGGGTGTTTGTTACAAATGTGCGCGTTGGAATTGCAATATTCGTTGTCGTTCTTTAGGAATGGTGTCTGAAATCGTGAAGATAAAATTAAATTCATTAGGGATGGCTTGAGTAAGGAGTCTGTAGATGATATTTTTCTTCGACTCTTAAGACGCATCCCAGTGGAATATTGCATATAGCCATTCACAAATTACACACACATTCCAAAAAGAAAGACAACAATTAAGTCTAGGGAATCTGACTCAAAAAGACCATGTTTGCCAATTTATAAGAAAATTGGATGGGAAGCTTGTTCCTGACGCATAGATGTCAATCAAGCCGCTACTTTTCTTGTACATATTATATCTCTTTGTCTTTTTCTAATAATTGATTTGTTTTTTGTGTTTTCTCCGACAGGATCCAGACTTTTTTTGACTCTCACGATTTATTTTACTATTTTGCTATTAAACGTCCTTTGGAAGATATTAGTGCTATTATTTTACTCACCCTTTCAGTATTATAAATTCAATTCATCATTGCACTTTTGAAGACATCCATAGTAAAAAAAATGGAAGCCACTTCAAGAAGACGAGTTGAAAACATTTGTGTGTTTGTGTGTAGTAGTGTTGGTACTAAACCACAATACATAGAGCTGCACAAGAATTGGGTCGAGTCTTAGCTGCAAGAATATGCATGTAATATATGGCGGAGGCAATCTTGGACTAATGGGGATCATTTCAAAGACCGTACAAGAAGGAGGCAGTCATGTTTTGGGAATCATCCCAAAACCCTTGGCAGAGGCTAATCTTATTGGATCATCAAACGGAGAGGAACTGATCGTGCCAGGTATGTCTGAACGACTGGTTGAAATGATTAACCGTTCTGATGCTTTTATTGCTTTGCCAGGTGGCTTGGGTACATTAGAGGAAATTTTTTATAGTTCTATCTTGGGCGAACCTGAACATACACCAGAAACCGCTTGGACTGCTCAACGTTGATGGATTTTATGATTTTCTTTGTGTGTTTCTTGATGATGCTCGGAGAAATGGGTTCGTGTCAAACCTATGAAAGAACTCCTTTTTACTGCTAGGTCTGCTCCAGATCTACTTGACCAACTCATAGCCTATGAACCACAAGTTGAACCCTATCATTTCAAATATAAAATGGTCTGATGATGATCGTGGTAAGAGGCGTCGTGTTAATCTGGATCTTAACCTTTAATTTGCTTGTAGTAATTCAGCCAACCAGGTACTATCTTCTAAACTCTTCTTCTACTGTTTAAGACATTGGGGACAATGTCTCATTTAGGTTTGGGGGTGAGGAATAGTTAATGTACTTGTTTACGCCGGTCATGCACCTCGTCCGGCGCGGCAAAACATCGTGGAAAATGTAGCATTTAGGCATTTCCCTCGAATATAGGACATTTAATTTACCCTTGTTAGCCCATGCACACAAGAATGCAATGCATGCGTAAATAAAGCAATGATATGCAAATGGTAAATGACATAATAAAAGGCATGGTAAAACATCGTGGTAAAGGTAGCCTTCAGGCATTTCCCTCGAATAGAGGACCTTTAATCCACCCTAGTTAGCCCATGCGCATTATATTACAATGCATATAAAATAAAGACAACAATAATATAGTACTTGGTATGCTCGATTAAACATATCTCACATTCAATCAAACATACTCCGTCCGGCGTGGCAAAACGTCGTGGCAAAGGTAGCCCTTGGGCTTTTTATCCCTCAAAATGGAGGACCTTTAATCCAACTTGATTTGCCTATGCGCACTATATCATCATGCATAAATAAGTAACATGCAGAAAATAATAGCATACTAACGACTAAATCATGCTTAAAAAATAAAAAACATACTAGCAACCCAATCATGCTCGAATACAAGGTTGGATGAAACGAAATGTGTGAATCTCTCAAGTGGTACGTGGCATTGTATCCCGAGTACAAACCGCAATACCATCCATTCGGATTCGGCTACGGAATTTACGTATGGGTTTCCATCCGATATACCACAAGAGAGAACACATGTTCCATTCTATTAAGGACCACAACATATATCAACAAACGACTCTCATGCGAAGGAATTCTAATAAAAAATAAAAAAGATGAGAATAATAAGAAGGGTGCCCTCAGGTCTAACCTCTTAGGTCGTCTCTCGAAAGTGCGTTACACGGCCGTCGTAAGGGTTGATGCTCCGCAACTCCTCCGGTTTAACTGGTCAACTGCTCTCGTTCGCTGCTTCACTGTTTGAGATGTCGTTTCTCTGTTTTTTTGCTACTGTTTTGCTGCTGTTTTCGGTAATTTAAGGGTTTTAAAGTTCAGTTTTTTTTTTCACTGTTTTGCTATATTAAGGGACTATTTTTTGCAACTATTTTCGGTGTTTGGGCTGCTGTTTGGGGGTGATTTTTCGGTCACTTCAGTGCAGTTTCGGGGACTATTTTTGGTGGTTACGGTGATGTGTTTTAAGGCAGTTTATTCGGTCACTGCATGGCTGTTTTAGAGGGTTGTATGCGTGCAATGAAGAAGTGTTTAGGGGTGATGTTTTCGGTTGCTAGAGGGAGGAGGAGAAGAAAATTATTTTGCTTGCTATTCTTGTCTTGGGCGTGTAGAGTTAGGAGAGAGCAAGGGTTGGATTTGTGTTTCTTTTATAGGTAAAGGCTAGGGTTTCTCTTGTGTGAATAGGAAAGGGAATCATGCAATTATGGGGGAATATTTCTAATTTGTATCTCACAAGGAAAGCATCTAATTAAATTAGGGAGGTGATTTGCTCAAATTAGGAATGGATTTATTTGATTTGATTTGTTTTAATTTCACCATGTGTTAAATATGTGTTTTGTTATTTTTGGGTGGGTTTTGGTGGGCTAATTGGGCTGGGGCGTGAGGCTAGCAGTAAAACAAGAATTACCGACACCAATCGAACGTCTATTCGAACGCTACACGAACGCCCGCAATCTACTTGACGTTCGAACGTGTTCACGAACACAGCACGAACGAACGCAATGAACATGTGAATTGAATCTGATGACATACTTATTCTGAATTTCCCCTTCCGACATTCGTTTCCCACGACTTCCGCAACCTAAAGAGTAGTGCCTCCGTACGAGACTCATCATTGGGACTTATATGCAAAATGCAGTGCCTACAGTGTCCCTTCAACATGAAGCAACCAAGTTATCATGGGAGAACGTTAGCCACAAGCCCACAAGTAATCCGTTGAGCACCGACGCGGGACTAATAAGTTCTTAAGGACAGAGACAACTCAACTTGATTCTCATTTATCATCTTCTAAATAAATTTTCAGGTTTTTCTAAGTTTCAATGTTTATGTTTTATTGAATGTATCACATTAAAAATTTGATTGAAAGTTGCATGTTAAAATTGATTAATAACACATTATAGATAACAAGCCCCTCCTGAATCAAATTTCTGGCTCCGCCACTGCACATCGACCTTGTAAAATTATATAATTGTATCATCCTTCATCTCATATGGATTTGCAATGGCCTTGCAGGATCCTCAGCTGGAAAAATTGCATGCGGATAGGATTGCTGCTCTCAAGGTTAGAGTAACTTCTTTCATTTCTCTTTTTTCTTAGTGAACTGCTGTACAAATTGATAGCTAGATCTGGGTTGAGATTTTTGAATTTAGCATTAACGTTAGGATTTGTTTGAATAGAAAGAAGCTGAGAAGCGACAAGTATTGCAAATGAAAGGACATGGAGAATACATGGAGATAAGTGTAATAACTCAAGATATTATCTCCATTATTTTCCAATAAATAAAAACCACAAATATCTATCATCACAAATCATGTTTATTTGTCCCATAAAGTAAAAAAAACAAAAATTTAAATTTAATAATGACATTCAACCACTCATGCCATTACTCCTAACTCCATCTAATCAAATAATTAATTATCTCACATTTAACTTATTTTCATTATCTTCTTATAGCTACTCCTACGGTTGCAATTGTAGATCAAGTTCTTAAACTCAACTTTCTCTCTCAGTATTCTTATTCTCTCTAAGCAGTCTTTTTTCCTATCTCAATTACTCTCTCTCTTTGCCAGATCTTGAGACTGCCGCCGCCACTCCACTGCCGGTCATTCACCGCCACGCACCGGTCCATCAGATAGCTGTCGACATCAGCTTTCCAGATCCGTCGAGAATGAGACGAACGGACGCTGGACGCGCCTCCACTCGCCACCTGAAGAGGACGACTCGTCGCCGGCTTTTCTGAATTTTCTGGCCATCTCCGATCACTTTTGACGGCCACCTCCGATGAGTGAGTACTTTTCAGGCTGAGATCTTTCCAACGCCGGTGGTCACTTCCTGATCAGATATCGTTTGGGTTGTTTTATGTTTTGTAATTACCGATAATTCAGGAATAGTACTGGAATTTGAGATCCGACCGTTGGATCGGCGATCCGGAC
The DNA here is from genome assembly GCA_019454045.1 of Zanthoxylum bungeanum. Lineage (NCBI taxonomy): Eukaryota > Viridiplantae > Streptophyta > Magnoliopsida > Sapindales > Rutaceae > Zanthoxylum > Zanthoxylum bungeanum. Next base: position 114,524 of record SKCR01032827.1, read on the forward strand.
GTACCAGATTATTTCTCTCGACTATACGAGCGTTTTGGTATAAATATCCACCGTCGAAAGTATCTGATTGTGGGGCCGATTTTTGTTTTGGGGCCCGCTTGCCTTGTTAAGCATATCAGCAAGTTCCAAAGCCGTTCGTCGTTGTTTTTCTACTCAACATAGTTGTTTGGATATATCGAGTGGATTGTCGATCTCGACTCTGCATTTTGAGCTTCTGATTGACATTCTTAGCGAGGATATAGACATATTAAGGACTTTTGCATGGATAGAGGTAAGTACAATGCATGATGATTCTCTTAACATAATTGTTTGGTGATTGATGATTGTTGTGAAAGTCCATATATATATTGGTATAATCAAAAATATATATATTTACATATTTGTGGAGATGTGATATTGAGATATTGAAAGCATGATAAATATGAATTCATGATTATTGAGATGAGATGAGATTGATGGATTGGATGCGAGATATGATTGTATTGGATGATGAGTGTTGTATGTTATGTTGTCGCATTTTGTATAATAGTGGTCGGAGATGAGATATTTTTACGGGTAAATATCTCCATATATTTTGCGGGATGATTGAGATATTTTTACGGGATAATATCTCTTCATATTTTGCGGGATGATATGGTGGGAAGCCTTGGGAGTATGAGAGAGACTCTCCCATTGGTTTCAATCCACTGTTATACTGGACCCGGATTAGCAACCATGTTTGATGGATGTTTGTATTGTTGTGGGATGTTTGCTTGAGTTGTTATTATAATATATTTTATTTTCATATTTATTATTATTATTTTATTATTATTATTATATATATATATTCTTATTTTGTTGGTGAGGTCATGTTGAGAGTATGAGTGCATTACTTGCTGAGCTCTTTAAACTCACTCTCATTTTCCCCCAAATATTCCAGGTAGTTCGCGAGCACAGCAGAAGCAGTACCAAAATTGGATCCACGTGCCACAGTTGTTTTTCGGGTTGGTCCAGACATTTTAGTCATCATTTGCATATTTTTAAGACTTGTATTGTAAACCATAAAAATTGTGTATAATTCACGTATTTGTAACTTGTGATGTATTAATTATGCATATTTGTTTGGTTGGTTTGACATATAGAATGCTCGAGCTAAAGTTGTTCGCGAACCTCTTTCTAGGGTTGGGCCCGCTCTAGGGAGGGGTCGTGACAATAAGTGAAGGGAAATTCTTGGGTGAAGTAACTGGAAGTGAGAAAGTTATTTGCCACTTCTACCATAACTTTTATCGCTGCAAGTAAATTCTTTGTTTAAAATCTCTCTCTCAAACACATGCACATACAAGTGCTTGTATAATTAATGTTTCAAGATTTATGCATCTGACCATGTTGATGAATTATTTTTAGGGTAATGGATATGCATTTGAAGGCTCTTGCACCAAAACATGTTGATACAAAATTTATCAAGCTGGATTTAGAGGTTGGTATTCACAGGCGGGTTTTGTTCCTCCGATTGAATTGAGATTTTTCATCAACTGAAGTTTATGATGTTAGATTGCAAACTGAAAATTTGGCTTGATGTTAGGCTGCGGGTAATGTCGTATGGAATCTCATCGTTGTTATATTACGGAATGCACCATTCTTTGTGACCAAACTTGGAATAAAAACATTACCGTGTGTCATACTGTTCAGGTTAGGTCATGTTTTGCCTTTAATTTATTATTATTATTATTATTTTACACACATTTTGCTCTTTTGTCGCATATTAACTGAGTTTTGTTGGGTTCTCGAGAGGACATGAGAACAATCATGAAATTGGAATATACTGAAATTCCCTACAAGCAATTGCGACAACAATCTCTATATTCCCAAGAGATGGTGAATTGGGTTATCGCCTATAAGTGCGAAATTAATAAATCTTTGCCGATTTCAAGCTATTATTACCAAATAAGCACTTAGGTTTATTTTCTCTATTTCAATAGAGTAATCTATATGCAAGTTTCCTATTCAAATACACATATATAAATCAACTTGCAAATAAGTAAACAGTAGGTATAAAGAAAAACAACACCGCGATTTATAGTGATTCGGCCAAACGTGCCTACGTCCACTCCCTCAAGCCTCGCTTGAAGATTTCCACTAACAATTCGAGTTTTACGATGGCTCACTCGTAACCAAGAGTTTTCCACAAAGGTGCACTCCAAACCTTTACAATGAGTTTTATGCGTAAGCGCACTCACGAACCTTTACAACTACCCAAATAATGGGATTTCACAAATTACAAGTGTTTTTGATAAAGAATATTTAAATCATACTTGGATACTCACAATGATAATGAAGATTGTGTGAGTGGAATATCCAAGTGTTCTAAGCTCACTACTAAATGTATAGAAGGTGTAGTGTGTGAGCTTGTATGAGTGTATAAGATTATGAAGGTTTATGACACTCTTGTTTTTGCCTTGGTAGAATGTGTATGAAGGTTTCTAAGTTCTCTAACTTTAGCAAAAAGAGTTGGGGTTCATTTATATAGAAAATGAAAAACATCCCCAACAGACACTGCTGAGACCGGTATGCCGGTCTCTACTGACCGGTATGCCGATCTCCAACGATAATATAGCCGTTAGACTGGTATGTTAACCGGTATGGTGACTGGTTTGGTCTTTGCCGGTTCCAGTATGTGTGCACAATGAAGAGCTAGACCGGTTAGGTCACCGGTATGTAGACCGGTTTAGGTCATGCCGGTTCCACTAAGGGAACTAGCCGTTGGACTCACCGGTATGATACCGGTATGGAGACCGGTTTGGTTTGTGCCGGTTCCAGTAGCCATGCATTCCATAGGTTCACCGGTATGAGACCGGTAAGGTCCGTGCCGGTTCCAGTGAGTGTGCAAAATAGAGTACTTCACCGGTATGGACACTGGTACGGGACCGATATGCCGGTCTCAGTACCAAAAATGCAGATATGAAGATTTTAATGCATTTTGTATATGAACTTAATGCATCTAAGTGATTGTGCATGCAATCCTATGAGCTTAGGCACTTGAATATACAATTCACAATACAAATAGAGCTATAAGCTAAGACTTAACATAAATTCTACAATTTGCCGCAAGTCTTCACATTCTCGCTCTTCACCACCGCATGCTTCGATAACTTTTTGAAATATCTCGTTGTTGCGCGTCGAAGTCTTCACTCTTGTTGCATCATCAAAATCCAATACGCAATTATGTCGCCAACATATACAACATTCATGCTAATTGTCATAACCCCGAGCAGTGATGATTCATGGGTAGTGGCAGATTCTACTTTCTTGTGGTTCCCATTATATTTCTGGACATAACGAAAATGGATGTCCAGCTGAAATGATTTACTATATGCCCAATGGAATACTTGTTTTGCATCATATGTTGACAATCGAAACTAATAATGTTTCTCTAATCAATTATTAATGTTAAACAATCACACTGTGTGTGTTCAGAAATGGAATTGCTATAGATGGGCTGGTTGGATTTCAAGATCTGGGAGGAACAGATGATTTCACCACAAAGACACTTGAGGTTCTACTACTGAAGAAAGGTAATGTCTCTGCCCTGATGCAGTTCAATTTGTTGCCTAAAGCTTAGCCTGGAACCTGTTATTTTAAAGGCATAATCACGGAGGATAAAAAGAATGAAGACGATGAAGAGGATGATTATAAGGCGAATATGCACAGGACGGTGAGATCTTCTGTGGATCCTGACTCTAATTCTGACTGAAGTGAAATCTGAAAATGAAAATATGGTTACCTGCCTGGAATGTCAATTACTTTATATATGTGAAGCTTGCATTGATGGTTCTAGCATATAGTATGTTTCCTCCTCCCGGACTTGAAAATCCTTATAAGGCTATTTTCTTTATTTTACATTTGAGTTTTATCTATTATCCATGAAAATCATTTTTATGATCACAAAAGTAGTTTATAAATAATTGTTCTAGCAATTGTAGAGAGTGTGCGCTTACAAACTTTCATAATGAAGGGCTATATTTGTTATACCTTTCAAATGCTAGCCAAATTTCCCCTTCATCTGGCGTCTAAGCTCACTGACTGAGGGATTAGGTGTGGCAGCCTAGGACCACCTAATGAAAACGCAGCGCCTAGGCAGTGTTAGGCTCCGCATTTTCATGAAAAATAAGTATTTCATTGATAATGTGTTTATTACATGATCATTCTTGACATAGACTGTTATATAATGGTGAGAAAGTACACGACCAGAGCCTTAGATCACCAATGCTCAATGCCACAATAAGGCTCCTGTATTAACTTAGAAGTTACAAGGGAAACACGTCTGCTGACAATAACATTTTAAGATAAATGGTCATGGGTTTTATTAATGACGCTAGATAGACTTAAATTTCCGGCCTGTTACACTCCGCCCCGAGAAGCTACGGGGAGTACGTTGAGCCTACGCCTATGAACTTGAATTTGAAAAGCCCAACGTAGAGGGAATCTCGAAATCCGCTTTATGGCCATTTACCTAGTTTCCTACTACATTCAGGGCCGATGATAATTGGCTTCCAATGGGAAGAAATGACGTTAACAAGAAGAGACTAAGACTGCTTTGCATTAGACAGATTGTACTACACTTTATCTGGATTCTGTCAACTACATGTGATTAAATTGCAAATCAAAAGATAATTAAATCATGACGAACTTGACTGGCCCAAATGCATAATCATCCCATCCCCGCTGAGATCAACTATCAAAGTATGTAAGGTTTGGGTTAACACGAAAATATTTATATAATTGGAATTTAAAATTCTCCTTCGAAAGCACTTTAAAGATCGTGGTTATATCATTATTGATGTAAACAAACATACTATTAAATTAATCTTTATTAATTTTAATATGCATGTAATAAAATCTATTTATCAACATAAATAAAGCATAACGATAAAGTAATCATACCTGAATGTGTTTATCGTTTTCTTGAACTTCATTCTTAAGTTTCCTCTCGTAATAGTGCATCAAACATTGCACTTCTAATTGGCACACAAGTTCTCCTCTATGAACAAATTGCTCCCACTTGAGAATAAATAAACTACTTTTCTTTTTAGGATGTTGAAATCTTAAATTGGATCTCCAAGAGACAAACTTTCTTGGAATAACTTGGAACAAAAATAAGAGAGGAATAATACTTCACAAGTTTCGGCCAAAAGAGTAGTGTTTACCCTTGTCCGAATTTCACCCATTATTGATAGGGTGAGATTGCTTTGTTGCATTCCAATATAATAAGAACACTCCAAGATCTTTTCAAATCAAATTAGATCTCTTAAGAGGTTCTTTTCAAAATAAATTACGAAACTTAATTACATAAGGTTTCCTTAATAAATAAAAACTTCTATAATTAACTAGGGTGTCACCTCACTAAATTAAATTTCAAAAGTTCAAAAGATTAAATATTGTTTTGACCCAATAATTAATTAATTATTGATTAATTTATTTATTTTGTTTAATTTTAATTAACAAGTAATTAAAATTTAATTCATATAAATATCAAATATTTATTTAAACAATTAAATCCAATTTTATATTTCAAATTTATTAATCAAATTAATATTTCCGAAATATCCCGATTATCTCAATCCAGTTAGGAAATGTTATTTTGCCAAAATAATTATTTATTAACTTTTAAAAAAATATCCTTCTATTTTGTAACGTAGATGATAACTATATTTTTGCGACAGTCCTAAGTTCATTATCGAGTAGCAGTGAGATAATATTAACTATTTAATATTTTATCATCATGATATCCTACAGACCATAGGTAATTTCCTAACAGAAAGCCATGGTTCATAGTCGATTAATGAAGTGGGAAAATATATGAACCTGTTAGGATTTGAGCATGTAATCTCACTCCTTCTGATATTTATGTTTATTATTGAGTCTAGGATCATGGTATGAACCTGTTAGGATTTGAGCATGTAATCTCACTCCTTCTGATATTTATGTTTATTATTGAGTCTAAGATCATGGTAAAGTCAAATCATTTCTACTCGACACATCTTTAAATTAGATCTTGTAGATTTGACATCTCTAAGATATCGATTGTTTTGGGCAAAGACTTGTATCCACAACTTCGAGTTTCCTTGAAACATCTCTAACTTTTATTATCAAATCTATCGAATCCCTTCTTGAAGCATACGTTAGGGGTGTTCGCGGTGCGGTTCGGGGCGGTTTTTTCATTTTTTACTTCAAACCGCGCGGGTTGGCGGTTTGGGAAATTAGAAAACGAAACTGCAAATTTGATAAGGAAAACCGCGGTGGTTCGGTTTGGGCGGTTCGGGTCGGCGGTTTGAATTATAAATTTTTTAAGAAAAATTTGTGTGTTTTCACATTATAATTGAAGAAAAAATGACATAATTTTCATTTATTCATTACATATTGTTATATGATCATTAAATATCTTAATTTTCATAGTTAAAGAAGAAGAATAAAATTATAAAATAATATTTAATTTGAACGTGGGTCGGCGGTTTAGGCGGTTCGGGTCACGATTCGAGTCAAAATTTGCGGTTTGGGCGGTTCGCGGTTTGACATGGGTCAAAACCGCACACCGACCCGAAATTTGCGGTTCGATTCGGTGCGATTCAAAATCATTTTTAATATTTTTTCAAACCACGCGGTTCGGTGCGGTTCACGGTTTGACCCAAAATTGTGTTCACCCCTAGCATACGTGACTCCGTACATTAATCGTTCAATGCCATCTAGCATTTATTCAAAGGACGTGGACAGTCGAATGAGGATATATTAGTGAACCAAGAGTAATATCGTACAATTCAACATGTGATCTCAGGTCAGAGAATAAAACGACAACAATATATTATTACGAAGATCAATGACCTTAGATAATATTAGCATGTAATCTTACGCTTCTGTGGTCGTGTTTGGACAGGCGGATGAGCTGCCTCTTTAGTCTTCCCTGCGGCCGTGGCAGCAGTAGGCCGTTGCCGATATGACCCGGCTTCACCCGGCCTGGCCCCCTTTGATGTTCCTAGGATCCGGTCAAGGTATTTGGGTTGTTTTGACATTTATGCCAAGAAAAAAGTAGAGAACATGGTCAGCTCGGAATTCAGAAAATTCAAGTCATTTGTGGGTCAGGCAAACAAGGTGATCAGTTAGAAAATCAGTAAGAATCTACCCAGTCGCCTCGGGGCCTGGGGGCGCACTCCGAATAAGGCCCAACTCCAAGAAGGCCGAGTCATTGACTACCCACTTCCAATGGCTAGCGTAGCTCTGGGCCACTTTGATCCTAGAACGGACCACATGGGTAACCTTGGGAGGATCCCTCCAGCAGGCTGAGAATGGTTAAGGAGTTAGCATTTTTGATATGAAAGTTGAGGAAAAGAAACCAAGAAATCGAGTCTTAACCTCCCGCTCTGAAGATATCAGGGACTTCAGTCATCTCCGAGCACGTTGGTCAGGTTCGTCCCCAATCACATGTAGCCCAGAACCAGTGGTCTTTGAAATTTTTGTTGGTTTGGGGAAGGTCTTTGATGAGGGCGGGGACATCGGCATACAAGGAGAGGTAATACCAACCGTGATGTGTTTTTGGGTTGGCCTTCAGTTTGTAGAGCCTTTTCAACTCCTCAAAAGTCGGTTATGTGAGGCCTGCTCGGTGCCAGATCACATGCAAGCCGGCCAGAATTCTCCAGCTATTCAAGTTTAGTTGGCAATGGGCAATTTCCATCTTGGCCAACATCCCCGCAAAGTATGGTTGAATTGGCAGCTGAAGACCGCACTAAAAAAAGGAAGGGAGAAGGGCGACCGAGCCCTCGTCAGGCTGGCTCGCACGATCATATGAGACAGGGACCTTAATGGTTATATCGATTGGGATTTCGTATTGCCGGCGAAGCACACACAAGGCATCTCCAGTAATGTTGGAAGACCGGTTCATGTCCGAGGCCGAACTGCCCAGTTCTCCAGGCTCAGGGTCTTTCCGGGGGATTCTGTAGTGGTAGGTATCATTTTTTTATTTCAGATAGGGTAGAGGTAGTATCCAAATCCTCTACACTGAGAGCATCCGAGCTGGAGGATGATTCTTCAGCGCGAGAAGGTTGAGTTTCTATGGGTTTGGCAGAAGAGAATTCAGCGTCAGATATTCCTGACAGTCGCCATGAATAAGAGGGTCAGTCAGTGGTCGGCTTAAGGCACAACGGGTTCGAGAGCTATTCTAACTACCGGGAACTTAAGCCTACCATCTCTAAATGCCCTAGCAACAGCCACAAACAGCAAATCTCTCCCTAAACACATACAACTAGACACGAAACTTAAAGAACCTGAAACGCGTGCATCCTACCCACTACCCATCCTTCAACCAAATGGCACTTGAACCATACACTTAACACCAAATCCATAACATGCTTTGCAACACAGAATGAGAAGACAAACATGCCAAAGGAAAAAAAGAACAAGCAACAGCAAAAAGAAAGTCTGAAAGCACCAAACAGCAATGAAAGAATACAGCAAATAAGAAAAAAAAAAGGTTGAGCAGAGACTTACTTGATTTAGGAAGAAAAATTGGCAAATTGGTCTGGTCGGTTGGAAGTTTGTTGATCTCAGGAACGAAGAAGCTCTTGCACCTTGAAGTTTCTAATTTTCGTAAAAGAGAGGAAGGTATGTTGCTCTACACTCTTATAATCAGTTCGGGATATTCTTGGCCGTTGGATCAGAGAGAGGCTTTGGATTTGCGTCGCGTGTCACCTTTGAACTCCATCTGCTCAGTGTGAGATGAACAGCTGAGATTGAAAACCTTTCGGTTTCCCAATGAACGGTTCATCGAATTGGTCTTTTGGCGGGAATATCACGGATGTTCGACAAGTGTCAGGCCCAGACCAAACCCTAAATGTGATTTGATGGGCATTTAAGGGGATGTGATGACTTGCGATTCTCGAGGGCGGCTATCAGACAAGTTGAAATGAAATTTGCTTCAAGTTGAGGAGTCAGTTGAAAGGGCATCAGAGTTTGCAGTGACCAAGCATATAAAGATGACTGAGGAAGACCAGTTTGATATCGCACTTCAAATCTATAGGGGACAGATGTTGATGGGGATTTCTGCGGCTAAGGGTTTTGAACAGTGCAGCCATGGGTAGAGATGGAATTTCCCCTTTTCCGAAAGGGACGGGTGTTTAGAAAATATTGGCCACTCCTTGGCCCGGCAGAGAGTTCAGACCCGGTTACTCAGATTTGACCGAACAGAGGACACAACATGATACATATATTAGAGACCGACAGCTTCAGAGCCGAGACCGACCGCTTTAGCCCGGAGGCTCGGTTCGACACTATTTTTTCCTCCTAGATCGGGATAGTGAGCTCGGACATGTTGGGTCAGTTCAGACGTAGTTGTGGCAGATCGATGTTTGGTTTGGACGTCCTTATGGCACCAGAGATATGATCAGCGTAATTTGGGCTTTTCCTTCTGGCATGTATCACCGATTGAAGGCTCTTTACAGGCTGGCATCATTAATGATTAAGTATGGCAATAGAGAAAACAGGCGTGAGGTGACAGGCCGTTAGACGGCAGGCTTGTTTTCGGCGAAGACAGTCACGGGGCAGAGAGCCCGACAACCAGCCGGGAATCGCGGAAAAGTCATAAAGTATGGGGAACAATGTTGTAATTTCTGAGTATATAAAGAAAAGTTAGATTCATTTGTAAGGGTATATCAAAAAAAAAACTTGTAAAACAAAATAATATGAGCACTACTTGTAAGACTCTTTAGACTGCTCGGCCTCATTTAGACCTCACTCAGAACAGGTCGGCCGAGTTAGTTCAGGTAATAAAAACAACCCCCACCGTTTTGTGCCCGTGAACGTAGGCATGATTCACTCCTCCGAACCACATTAAAACTCTCTTGCCAATTTGTGTGTTTTTCTCACCTTTTACTAAATTTACTTTTGGTCTCCCCATAACCAAACAAATTCAAGGTTGATGGAAGGTTGTCTCGGGTGATTTATCTCGAAACTGTCCCTGAGACGAAAATCATCCGTCAACGTGTATATATATATATATATATATATCCCACGATATTAAAATAATTAAAATTAAAATTTTAAATTTAATATATCTCACTGTATTAAAATAACGAGATTCATTATATTCAAAATAAAAATTTATGAGACTCATTTCTTTACGAAGAAATATTGGTTAGACATACTAATTCAACAAGCTGACTTGTTATATGTTTCTCGCATTTCCTCTTGGACAGACAAGACAACCTGAATGTGTTCTATAACGTGTAATTAATTTGATTCTACGACCAAAAATATTTAAGGTAATATAAATATATATATATATATATATATGGAATCAATAACAATCATCGGATCTTAAGCTTGTGAGCTTTACCACTATTTTCTCATTTACTGAACCAAACAAACTGTTGGGTGATTTTAACTCCCTTTGAAGTAGTTGTTCAAATTGTTGTTTGTAAATTTTGACTCCCTAGCAAGCTAGCTGTCTTATGCGCTCTATTTCTTTTCAATGTCATTCGACAGATCTCATAAGCTCTGTACCTCCGTACTCAAAATCTCTCTTCTTTTAAAGCAAACTCAGAAGATTTTTGACTGTCATGTCTCACGTACAACTAAGTGAAATTATTCTCTTACAATAATTCCTGATCTGGGTTGTTTTTCTATACCCCCGGTTATATACATTTTCATGAATTGGCACTTCATTTGGTTATCCCAAGATTTGTGTCCATTTATGGTAAATAGCACCTGCGCCTGGGCTCTGTTGCTTCATATTGTTTGTAATATTGTTGCTGATGATCATATATGGCTGCTGTTGGAGTAAACTCAAACTCGCCTGGGTCAGTCTCAGTCAAGCTTCCAAACTCAAGCAGTACTGATCATGAAGGCTTGAAGCGTCTGCAGGCTACGGAACAAAGGCTCAAAAGAATGATAAAAAATAGAGAATCTGCACGTCGATCCAGGATGAAAAAGCTGGAGAAGTTGGATGAATTTAAGGCTCGGATCAACCATCTAAAGGAGGAAAATATCAAGTTGCAAGCTCGCTTGAACGCCTGCCATCAATCTTGCATCCAACTTGCAACTGAGAATTCATTTCTTAGGGCGGCTAAGCAAAACCCTACTAGGGTTCCTGCACTTCTTTATGAAAATGATATTGGTTCCAGTTCTAGCTACTACTCAGGCATCGCCTCCGGATTATTCCATTATGAGCTTACTGTTCGCTTTGAGGAATCCGACCAGCTCATTGAAGATTACTTTGGGTCTGGGAACCCAGATTCCTTTAAATGAATTATCAACCCACCAATTACCCCCAGCTAATGTCATTTATTATGTTCTAATTTCCAGTGTCGTATATATAACTAATCTAGGTTATGTATTTTGGTTAATTACAGCTAGTTGTAAGAATGCATTAGGGAAGATATAATGTGTCTTGCCCTGGTATGTTAATGAGATCCAAAAATGTCAGTTATGTTAGTTTAAGTTCGAAAGAAATAGTTTGATGTCGGATTTCTAATGATTTAAAAAAAAAAATATTTATATCTGATTGGTCTTAGTAAGAACCTCCGATGTTAAATGAGTTATTTTTTTTCCCTGTTTTCTTTTGAAAATATATGTTAAACAAGTGACATAATTAATTAATAAATTAGTTGTGTTTTAGATTATCATTTTTTTACATGATTAATAAAGGGTTCATTAGTTCCTATTAGCTCAAATTTGAAACGATATGAAACAAACACAACACAAACATGACAACCTAACCCAAATCGTTACCACAAAAAAAAAATATTTTAAAAAAAAATCCTTCCAATACCATTTTTCCAACATAAAACAAAACACTGTTGAAATTAAATATAATACATAAAAAAAAATTATAAATTATATATATCCATGCTAAAGAAAAGTCTAAATGGAGAACAACTTATTAATATGAGTGTTATAAAGCCAACAGGTAAAGACCGAACATTTGATGATAGGTGACCGACCACTTTGGTTCGGATGACCGAGCATTATCAGATCGGTAGCAGCATTCTCAGCTCAAATGACCATCATGACCGACTTCATGAAGACCGAGCATATGGCGAGACGTGCTCCAGAAGATAAGGCATCATATTTTTACGGACAAGATAATAAGTTATCATACTTTCATGGGGTAAACTAGTAAGTCAGTGTCCTAGTAGGATAAAGGAAGTGAAGGTAGTTTTTGACTACGAATCCTTATGGGAAAGAGAAATTGTTTCAACTAGGAATTCTTGTAGGAGAAGAAATCTGATTTCTACACTATTATAAATAGGAGTGTAGAGTGTGCGTAAAGGGCATGAGGATCAGAATCAATATCAGAATCATTACGATCAGACTTGTAAACACAAAACATAGCAGAGAAGCATATTTCAGTAATAAAAGCATCATTCGTTTTGCGCCCGTGGACGTAGGTGGATCTGATCCACCGAACCACGTTAAATCTCCTTATTGATTGGTGTATTTATCTGTCTTTTGCTAAATTTGCTTTTGGTTCCCCCCATAACCAAACAAATTCACTATTGATGGAGGGTTGTTCTGGGGGTAATATTCTCATTATTGCCCTTGAGACCGAAATCAGCCGTCAACAGTTGGCGCCGTCTGTGGGGAGCTCCAACAAAAAGCAGCTCGCGTGGTAGACGATGGCAGAAGATGGAAATCACGGTCGTCAGGGAGTTCAACAGCAGATTGGATGGAGAAGATGGAGGAAAATATGAGGAAAGATAGGGAGGAAAATCAAATCCTTCTAAAATCCATGATGGACAAACTGGAGAGGATGGAAGAGACGAATAATGAGGGGCTTGAAGCCGGAGCCAGTTGGAGAAGAGGCGAAAAAAGCGGAAGGCAACGGATCCCACAAATGTGAGTAAGACCTCTTCTGTATTAGGCTAACATTTGATTATGCTTGTTCGTTATGGCCCACACAATGGTTTTTATATTTGTTTTACGGCTCGGGTCTGCTCTTGTACCGCCGAGACCGATGTTTCTTTCCGGCTCGGGTCTGCTCTTGTACCGCCGAGCCCGATGTTTCTTTCCGGCTCGGGTCTGCTCTTGTTCCGCCGAGACCGATGTTTCTTTCCGGCTCGGGGCTGCTCTTGTACCGCCGATACCGATGTTTTTTTTCCGGCTCGGGTCTGCTCTTGTACCGCCGAGACCGATGTTTGTTTCAGCTCGGGGTCGGGTTACGTCCCACCGAGTCGGCTTCTTTGGACTGGGACGTAACATTCCCCCAAAGCCAAGTCTTTCTTTCAGCTCGGGGTCGGGTTACGTCTCACCGAGTCGGCTTTTTTGGACTGGGGACGTAATATTCCCACAGAGCCAAGTCTTTCTTTCAGCTCGGGGTCGGGTTACGTCCCACCGAGTCGGCTTCTTTGGACTGGGGACGTAACATTCCCCCAGATCCAAGTCTTTCTTTCAGCTCGGGGTCGGGTTACGTCCCACTGAGTCGGCTTCTTTGGACTGGAGATGTAATATTCCCCCAGAGCCAAGTCTTTCTTCAGCTCGGGGTCAGGATACGTCCCACCGAGAGACTTATCATCGGCATGGGATCGGAGCATCTCCCCCATGGTCGGCCCTTTATTGGTCTGGGGAGGTGACATTCCCCCAGAGCCAAATGTTCTTATCAGCTCGGGGTCGGGTTACGTCCCACCGAGTAGGTCGTCATCAGCATAAGGGCAAAATATTTTCTCCACGGGTAGATATCGGGATCCTCGTTGACTGAGCACATGAAGGTGGCAGGAAGGACCAGATTTGCAGCCAAGGCATTTTTCTCTGCGGTTCCTGGAGTGACCACCGACGGATTCATCGGCACACCATATTTTTTTATAGTTCACGGCATCAACTCGCAAACTCGTTGTTACCGAGAACTATGGGACAGATGTTGATGGTGTTTTCAGGACCTATGTTATTTAAGGAGTACGATATGGGTAAAAATGATAATTCCCTTCTCGGTCGAAATCATTAATGCCGACCCAAGCATATGAGTGTTATAAAGCCAACAGGTAGAGACCGAACACTTGATGATAGGTGACCGACCACTTTGGTTCGGATGACCAAGCATTATCAGATCGGTAGCAGCATTCTCAGCTCAAATGACCATCATGACCGACCTCATGAAGACCGAGCATATGGCGAGACGTGCTCCAGAAGATAAGACATCCTATTTTTACGGACAAGATAATAAGTTATCATACTTTCATGGGGTAAACTAGTAAGTCAGTGTCCTAGTAGGATAAATGAAGTGAAGGTAGTTTTTGATTAGGAATCTTTATGGGAAAGAGAAATTGTTTCAACTAGGAAATTCTTGTAGGAGAAGGAATCTGATTCCTACACTATTATAAATAGGAGGGTAGAGTGTGCGTAAGGGGCATGAGGATCAGAATCAATATCAGAATCATTACGATCAGACTTGTAAACACAAAACAGAGCAGATAATCATATTTCAGTAATAAAAGTATCATTCGTTTTGCGCCCGTGGACGTAGGTGGGATCTGATCCGCCGAACCACGTTAAATCTCCTAGTTGATTGGTGTATTTATCTGTCTTTTGCTTAATTTGCTTTTGGTTCCCCCCATAACCAAACAAATTCACTATTTAGGGAGGGTTGTTCTGGGGGTAATATTCTCATTATTGCCCTGAGACCAAAATCAGCCGTCAACAACATATCTTTATAAAATTCTTTAAAATGATATACGATGAACGTTAAAACGTATATGATGTGTTGAAATGGTGATTTTTTGGCCTCCAATAAATTAGAATCACAAGAAAGGATAATATGGGTTTTACACTTGACAAGGTAAAAGTCCAAGGTCCTTATGAGGATGAGAAATCAGATAGAGGGGCCCGAATCTGAGATGATGTCTAGAAGAGATCATGACCCAAGCCCGAAGTGCGGAGATGAGACCCGAGGCAGAACTTAGGGATAAAGTGGAAGATTGACCTGAGGTGGTCCGGTCCAATGTGGTCATATCCAAGGTGGTCAGGTCAGCCTCGGCATCGAGCTCGGCATTCAGAGCCTCATGTCAAAATGAGGATCGGCTCACCTGATCATACTCAACCTTATGAGAAGATATAAGATCCAACAAAGCAATTGGACCTAAGATGGTCAGGTCAGCCTCGACACACCAGCCTGAGGACAGGAGAATGACTTGCAGTATCCCGAGCTCTCGTATGAGAAAAGCAACGGTTCTCATCGAAAGTAACTTCTGCCAGCCGCCGTAGGCCGATGCAGTGACAGAGAAGTGGCAGAGCAGAGCCGCCATAATCCGATGCAGTGATAGGTAGGTGGCATAGTATAGAGCCATCATAGGTCGGTGCAGAGACAGAGAATGAAGTGTTCTGATTGGCCAAAATGTGGGAAGCTAAGGAGAGTTGTTACTGCAATGATGACATGTGACATGAGCTGATGTCATAAGCGATGGACCAATGGATTCAGATGCATTATATAAAGAGGGAGAAGTCATATAGAAAATGATTGATTCTTTTACACATTTAACTTGTAAAAGAGAGCAAAAAGATTATTGTAAGCAATAGCTAGTAAGAGGTCGGTCAGTTGTGTAAGCAAAAGTTAATGCAGGTCGATCATATCCAACCACGTTATAAAAACTTCATTTTCCCTTGTGCCCATAGACGTAGGTTGGATCCATTCCGCTGAACCACGCTAAACCCTCTGTTTTATCTTGTGTTTTCTCATCTTTTAAGCGATGGACCAGTGGATTCAGATGCACTATATAAAGAGGGAGAAGTCATTTAGAAAATGATTGATTCTTTTACACATTTAACTTGTAAAAGAGAGCAAAAAGATTATTGTAAGCAATAGCTAGTAAGAGGTCGGTCAGTTGTGTAAGCAAAAGTAATGCAGGTCGATCATATCCAACCACGTTATAAAAACTTCATTTTCCTTGTGCCCATAGACGTAGGTTGGATCCATTCCGCTGAACCACGCTAAACCCTCTGTTTTATCTGTGTGTTTTCTCATCTTTTACTAAGTTTGTATTTGGTCCCCAAACCAAATACATTCACAGTTGAAAGAATATTGTTTGAGGAGTAAATTTACCGATTTGCCCCTTGAATGAAAATTAGTCGTCAACACGATGTAAGGTTTATGATTACGAACCCCTTTGTTTTTAATGACCGAAAAACACTTTAGTCAAAAAGAAAATGGTCTAAAAAGCACAATTCTTTGATTTGCGATGAGAAAATATTATTTTTTTCTAATTGCATACATCAACACGCAACATAAGCTTTCTTATGTTTTTTCCAAATGATATTGATTATGCAATTGGATTTCTTATTGGGAAACTTGCAATGAGGAATTTAGTTTTGAGATGTGTATGACACTTTCTTATAGTAATATTTGTCCTAACTATATGTTGTAAGTGTTGCAAGCAAATTCACTATGTGATATAACAAAACTTAGAGATTCAACACAACACTTGTTGAATCTCAACCTCATAACTTTTTTATGAAAATTGTTATTTTTATGATCAACTTTTGTGCTATAGACAATCAAAAATTACCTCCAAAAAACATACATTTTGCTCATATGTTTATGTAATAATGTATCATTGTCATGCCAATGACAAGCCATTGTCGCGATAATATGCACAGGTTTCTCATTGTCACGACAATGAGTTACTATTGGCGCGATAATATAAGTCAGCGAAATATTTTGCATCATCATCTCATTTATCGCGCTAATGAGTAACCATTATCGCGACAATATTAGTCAGATTGCATCTTTATGTCTCATGAGATTCATTGTCGCGACAATAGAAAGAGAATGTATTTTTGTACTAAATCTGTCTGAATAGGTCAATCCATAATGCGTCAACGTAGGACCTAATCGAACCAACATATAACATCTTATATTGATAAAATAATCATAATTTGTTATATATATATATATATACAAATTCAACAACACCTTAAACGAGTCGTTCCATGTCACATTCATTTAATAGTCTGATTCTATACATATGTCATGATCACGCCTCTATATGTGTAGATCAGTTGTATTTTTTTTTTTTAATCATTATAATCTACGTAAGGTTTATTGGGATTATAATTGATGTATTTATCGCATAGTCCCCAAGGGGGCGTGCCTTGATGGTGTATGATTCAGGATCTCACATTGAGGTTCTAGGTTTGAATTCAGTAAGTGCATTTCTTGCAAGAGCCTGAGACAGTCAGGGATTTTACCTGCTCCGATTAAGCTTGAAATGAGTGGTTTGGCGATGAAGTTTCCAACGATTAAAAAAAATATTTATCGCATAATCCAGAAATCTATCAACACATGGTGGCGAGAGCTCTACTCTTATATTTATAGAGATATATATACTTCTACTAATACTTGAGAAGATATATCTACTATATTCACATTTATGGGAAGAAGATCTTATTAAGTCCTTTAAATGAGCATACAAGGGACTTAAAGAGGTGCTCTCAACATTATGGTGGCCCAAGGTACCACCAAGTAAGGCCTTGGTGGCAGCTCAACTTTAATTTTAAGGAGTTTTAGTGAGGCCTAAGCCGAATATACATAAAGCATAATGTTTAGACAGGTTGAAGGATGATAATTTTTCTTGTCATGTCCCGCCTCAACAGAATTTTATCCCATTCAGAACGAGATTCGAGATATTTTTCATATCTCATTTTAAAAATGAGACGGAACAGGACGTAAATAATATCTCTTGTAATTAACCGAGACGGGATTGAGACAGTTGATAAAATCCTGTCCTGTCCCAAAATATCATTGTCTACTTGATAATCCATATTATGCACTCCACTAGGGTTTCTGAAATTTTAAAACATTAACAGTGTGTTTGGTTGGGGGGTTTTGGAGGGGAGGGGAGATATTATTTTAAATTATGTTTGTTTGGTTCAATTTTTTTAAGGGGGGAGGGGAGCAAAATCTCTCATAAGCCAATTTTAGCTTCCCTCCAAAAGTGAGGGGTTTTGGAGGGGAGAGAAAGTGAGCAATTAAAATTTTAAATACATTGACTAAATTATCCTTACTTATACATTAAAATCCAAAATTGTCCTAATTACAAATCACTCTTATATTTGTTTCACCATTCAAACCTAACTACTGATTTGATGCTTGTTTTAATTTTATTTTTAATAACACGTATTATGTAGAGCTTTTAATTTTAATTTTATTCTTTGTTTAATTCAAAGATAATATAAGCCTATATTGTTTTAATTTTATTTATAAAATGCTACAAGGATAAAATAGTAAATTAGTTTTAAAATCTTTCATCTCCCTTCTTGAACCAAACATATATATAATTAAAAATCATCCCCTCATTTGAACCAAACATATATATAATTAAAATATATTCTCTTCCATCCCCTCGCCTCCATTAAAATCTCTACCCTCCCTTCGTTGAACCAAACAGACCCTAAGCAACATCGTCAAGAAAAAAAATAAAAAAACAACACACACATTAAGAAACATCAGTACATCACATTATAACAAAGCCCAAAAATAAGAAGCCCTAGCAGCCCACCGCATCTTCAAATTCACTCCTTCAGTTCGTTCACTCTCTATGCAGTGCAAACCGTCGATAACAACTCAGGCAACTCAGCAAGTCTCACCAGTGACCACTGACCCGCCATCAACATGCAGCAACAGTCCAATTGTGATTCTGACCACTGATTTTTCAACCACCAAGCCGTAAGTTTTTAAAATTTGTATAACATTTATTTAAGAAAGTTGATTTGAGTATCATTAGCTTCACTATTTGTGAATCGAAGGAAGAATATTATGCATTAGAAAATTAATTATACTTCATTTAATCTGGGATTTTTCACGGTTTGTTTGAAAGCAATGATTTCTCATATGCATGTTTTTATAATCAGGTTGATTGCATGTTAATATTGTAGTGAATTTGTTGCAATCAGGTTGATAAATTGATATTATGTTTATTTATTAACGGGATGTTTTGGGACGGGACGATATATTTTTCAGGAAGGGATTGGGACAAATTTTATCTTGAAATTTAAAACTGGATGGGACCTAGACATTTTTTAATCCTGAAATTCAGAACAGGACAGGACTGGGATTGTCAAATCCCGTCTTGTTTCGGTCCATTACCAATCCTAGACAGGTCTAATTACTAGAGGTGCCAAAACGAATCGACAAATCGAATCAAAATGTGATGGATTCGTATTCATTGTTTAAAAAATCGGTTGAGGCGGCGCCGCGTCGCCGCCTCGTGGCGATGGCACGTTTAGGCGGCCGCCTCGCGCCAAATCTACGTGAGGCGGAGGTGAGGAAAAAAATAAAAAAAAATCACCATAAATGAAGAAGACGAAGAAGAAATGACTGAAGAATAAGAAAAAATGAAGAAGAGGTGTAATGGCTGTTAAAATTGAAAAATTTAATGATATGTGTAAGTGTTATCAAAGGCGCGCCTCAGGCGCGACCGAGGCGCGCCTAGGTAGAGGCGCCAGCCATTGCGCCTAGAGGGTGTCCAGGCGAGGCGACGTGCATCAGGCTCGCGCCTAGGCGATGAGGCGCGCGCCTGATGCCAATGAGTGAGGCTCGCCTTAGGCGCCTGATGCCAAAAATCTTAGTTCTTGACCCGATTTCGTTAATTAAAGCTCACTTTTTTTACTTTTTTTGGTTTTTTTCCAGCAAAGAGTTAAAAAAAAAGAAGCATAATAACAATAATCTCATAATTTAACTTAATTTATTTACTTTTGACATGGCTCTTAGATAATTGTTGAGATCGTTAAAAATTATAAAAAAAATTTATAATTTATAAAATACAAATGTTTGCTATAATAATTAATAATTGATCATACATTTATAATTATTGGAGACATAATTTTAACCAAAAGATTAAACTAGTTAATAACAAAATTGTACATAAAACAATATAAATAAATATTAATATTTTAGTTATTATAGCAACTTAGTTATGAAAATAGTGATGTATATAAATTTAAGGGAAATGCTAACAAGTGCCCTAAGGGCACTCCTTAAGAATCCATTTTTAGAAAGTTTTTATGGCAAAAATGAAAAAATTAATTAATGTTTTGATAATTTTCAACATTTCCCAAAAAAATAATGTCAAAACTTTCCAAATATGGACTCTTAATGAGTGCCCTTAGAGCACTTGTTAGCATGACCCTAAATTTAATTGAGTGCAATAATTTATAAATGTTTTGTCATAATTTGATCAAAATATTAAAAAATACTCAAAACAAAATGATTAGAAGAATATACACAGTGTTTAAAAAAAGGGTTGAGGCGGCCGCCTCGCCGCCTCGAGGCGGCCGCATTATGCGGTTTTTCTGAGGCGCCCGCCTCTCTGCTGGTGAGGCGGCTGCCTCACGCAAAATCAGAGGCGGCCGCCTCACCAGCAAAGGTTTTTTTTTTTAAAAATTTTCTAAAATGAAACGACGACGTTTTGGGCTTCCGAAACGACGTCGTTCCATTGAACAACTGAGTGGCAGTAAAGCACTTGCACAAAAAAGGAGCAGAGACCAAAGTAAGTTAATCTTATACAAATAATGCAATTTATATAATCAAATTAAAAAATAATACGACTTTATGTTATTTGTTTGGGAAAGGGAAGCTCCACAATTAGTGGATGAAGACAATACAAGTGAAGGATGTTCTTTGGATGATGACCCATCTGATGATGACATAGATTTTGACCCAAGCTTCATGCCGCTAGACACTAATGATAGCTTATTTAGGGATTATTTATCAATAATTTTTTGAACATACTATGAATTATGAAGAAAGTAATGTATTTTGGATTACTTATCAATAGTTTTTTGAACATACTATGAATTATGAAGAAATGAATGTATTTTGGATTGTTTTTCCGATTTTCGGATCGAGGCGCCCGCCTCACCGCCTCGAGGAGGTCCGCCTCGCGCCTCAATGGCCGGCCGCCTCGAGGCGCCGCCCCGTATTTTTAAACATTGAATATACATGTTCCTATTTCTAATTGAAAAATTATATATACAAATATGCGCCTCACATTCCTCAGGCGCGCGCCTTGCGCCTTGAGGCGCGCGCCTAGGCTCCAGGACCTTCTGCGCTTCGGTGCGCCTTGCGCCTTTAATAACACTACAGTTGTTTTTGCTGTACAACTGTTAAAATTAATGATGGTGTACAACTGTTTTTTTTTTAAATTGGTGTACAGCTGTTCTAATTAATAAAGTGTGATGGAATTTGAAATTATTTTTGCTGTTAGAAATCAATTTTTAATAATCTTTTGTATTTGTTATAGATAGTCAATTTTTGGTGAGGGACTTTTTGAATTTTGATGATATTCATGTATTAAATTGAAAATTAAAAAATAATGAAAGTTTTTATTACTATTATCATATATATATTAACATCATTTTTAAATTGTTAATATCATTAATCAACATTAATTGAGATCTTTAAAAAATTTAATTGTGGATGATATTAAATTAACTTATTATTAATAATACAATTATTTATTATAAATGTTTAAATAAAAAAATAAGTTACAAAAAATTACTAAATATTTATAATAAATTTATTATTAATCAAGAATCATCATTTCATCATTTTTAAATATTTTCTGATTGAGGCGCCCGCCTCACCGCCTCGAGGAGGTCTGCCTCGCGCCTCAATGGTTGGCCGCCTCGAGGCGCCGTCACGTATTTTTAAACATTGTTCGTATTCGATTCGTTTATTAAACGAATCATAATATCAGGATTCGTATTCGATTCGTTTATTAAACGAATCATAATATCAGGATTCATATTTGATTCGTTTATTAAACGAATCGAATACAAATATTCATTTATTCGTTTAGTCATGATATTATTTAATAAAATAATTTACCACACTCGATTTACATCAATTCTTCATAAATATATACATATGAAATATATAATTAATATATTTACTAAAAATACCTCACCAAATAACGAAAATATTACTTTTTCTATGGTAATTAGTTATAATTTCTCGAATCTTAATTGAAAATTAACAAGAACTAGTAAATAAAAAAAAAAAAAACGAATCTTAAATGAATAAACGAATCAATGAGCTTAAATTCGTATTTGATTCGTTTAATAAACGAATCGAATCGAATTGACTCATTTATTAAACGAATCCATTTTTTCAAACCCATATTCGCTTTAAAGCGAATCGAATCGAACGAATAAACGAATCATGACCCAAATTACCACCCCTACTAATTACTATCTTGTTTCAGTCTTATATTCTCATTAATTATAAGACTACACAATAATATTCGATCAATTAAACATCCTAGCTGATCGATTTAAAATATAACCTCAATTTTTGAATCAGTGACCTTGTTGGTGAGTAATTCCATTCAAGAAGGCCGCTGAAAATTTGGGCTTTAGAATTCTCTCGGCTAGCAAATTGCAATCGTCCCCAACAAGAACAATACTTTTCCACAATCAAAACAGTGCGTGAATATTTTGCAGCGGACATTGTATTGTGTGATTTGGGGAATTTTGAATTCAAAATGTTTGCGAGATATTTCTCAACGAAGCCAAAACCAAAGATGAAGGCAATAGAGCTCAATATGCCACCGGAGCAAACTCAGACAATCTCAAGGGTTTTATTTGACATAGTCAAGGAACACGGCCCTCTCACCGTAACTGATACTTGGGAACGCGTCAAGGTCTGTTAAAGGTGCACTTCAACTGTTGATGTATTTATACAATCAATCTGATCTTATTACTTGTTTAAAATTTTAGCAAGATAGAGTGGGTGGATTGAAGGGTAAAAGCCACATGAAGATTGTGCTGAGATGGATGAGAGAGAGACAAAAGCTCAGGCTTATATGCAACCATGTGGGTTCACACAAGCAATTCTTGTACACAACGTGGTTCACGAAAGCCAACAACTTCAAGCAGGCAAAACCCGAGAATGATCCTTCAACGACCAAGATGCCTTGAAAGTTTAAATTTTATTTCTGATGTTAAGAGTAAGATTTACTATGTTTATTCTAATTCTGTTGATTTTCTTTATTAATTCACTATTCCGCTTTTGGATTCGTTCTATTAATCTATAACAATAAAATTTATTTACAATTTACTTTAGATGCCATGAGAATAGTTGATTTAACACGAACATTTTCCCATACCCATTAAAATTATATGAAAATGCCATTGTGATGAATGCCTCAATATGTACCTAATTTGCATCAGTTTCGATCTAAGAGGAAACTATAGTCAGAGCAACCCTGAGTTTTCGGAAGCCTTAGATAATTTCTAATGTGGTCACTACAGATAAAAGAGAGATTCTTTTAACTTCTTCGTTGCTTAGATTTGAGGTACTAATTTTAGTCTAAATTTGGGACCAGTCGGTCGCCAGTGTGTGATGTCCATAGGGTCACTCTTAAATACTACATTCCAGAAAACTATGTTTTGATTTTAGTATATTTCTATATCGTTTTTGCCATTGCAGCCCTAGCTGAACTCCTCTTGCATATGCAAGAGGAGTCTCCATTCTTTCCCAGTAGGATGTAACAAACCTGTTGTCTCATTTACTACAATCTTTGTGGGCCCTCCTGCTGCTGTTCCCAGATATACTATGCAGGTTGAACATATAGTATCAAAACATGCTCTACTGCTATGAGCATTACCAAGTAGAAGGGTGGAGTTCACTTTCCAGCACAGGTAGCTGAAATGCCATGGCTTCGATGGTTATCCTCCTTGAGCCTGCATGGAGTAAATACAGAGAAGCAGATTCACAAGGTGACAATAACATTTTCATTCAATTAATTCCTCTATGGAAAACTTGCAATGCCGACAAACGAAAATGAAAAAAGTAATAAAAATAATGATAATACAGTAAAAAAACTGTGTTTTTTCCTATTTTTATTTGTTTAAGAATCCAGAATCCAATGAATCGAGCTTTGCAAAACTGTACTGATTAACCAAATAGGGGTTTGGAGGTAAGAATTTGCTTTAGGTGTCTCTGAAGTGTAATTTATGAAGTGAATTTCAAAACATGCATAGTTCAATTTGTAATTTAATTATCATCATTGGACATGTCAAAAATATATTGTTATTCTTGCAAAAAGAATAGTCTTATCACAAATTTGCCACCAATGAAAATGACAAGAATAGATTCGTAAAAGTTGTGAATGGTAAAATGTAAAAAGCCAAAGAAAGTTGCCATCTCTCATTTTTTAAAAGCCAGGAACGGTTACGATTCGGCCAAAAAAAGATGTGTTTATCCTACCAACTGTTGCATTTTTTTTGGCAGAATCATAGTCATTCACGGCTTTTAAAAAATGAGAGATGGCAACTTGTGTAGTATATTAGGGAATAGCAGCAGGAGGCGCCTCAGAGATTGTAGTAAATGGGACAACGAGTTTGTTACATCTTGTTAGGAAAGAATGGAGACTTGCAAAAAGTGAGGAGTTTAGCTAGGGCCGCAATGGCTGAAATGATATAGAAATAGACTAAAATCATAACATAGTTTTCTGGAACGTAGTATTTAAGAGTGACCTTATGGACAACACACATTAGCGGCCGGCTGGCGCCCAAATTTAGACTAAAATTAATACCTCAAATCTAAGTAACGAAGAAGCTAAAAAAATCTCTTTTATCTGTAGTGACCACATACTTTAGATTATCTAAGGCCTCCGAAAACTCAGGGCTGCTCTGGCTGTTGTTTCCTCCCTTTAGATTGAAACTGATGTAAATGAAATGCATACTGAGGCATTCATCATAGTGGCATTTTCATATAGTTTTAATGGTTAAAGGAAAAATGTTCATGTTAAATCAACTACTCTACTCTCATGGCATCTAAAGTAAATTGTAGATAAATTTAATTGTTACAGATTAATAGAGCGAACCCAAAAGTAGGATAGTGAATTAATAAAGAAAATCAACAAAATTAAGATAAACATAACAAATCTTACTCATTAAAATTTTAACTTTTAAGGCAGCTTGGGTGTAGAAGGATCATTCTCAAGTTTTGTCTGCTTGAAGTTGTTGGCTTTTGTGAACCATGTTGTGTACAGGAATTGCTTGTATGAACCCACATGATTGCATATAAGCCTAAGCTCTTGTCTCACTCATCCATCTCAGCACAATGGCTTTTGCCCTTCAATCCACTCACTCTAGCTTGCTGAAATTTTAAACGAGTAATAAGATCAGATTGATTGTGTAAATACATCAAACAGTTGAAGTGCACTTTTTAACAAAGCTTGGCGCGTTCCCTAGTATTAGCTACAATGAGAGGGCTGTGTTCCTTGACTATGTCAAAATAGAACCCTTGTAATTGTATGAGTTTGCTCTGGTGGCGTATTGAGCTTTCCTTCATCTTTGGTTTTGGCTTCGTCGAGAAATATCTCGCAAAAATTTTGAATTCAAAATTCCCCAAATCACACAATACACTGTCCGTTGCAAAATATTTACGCACCCTCTTAACGCGTCGTTTTGATTGTGGAAAATTACTGTTCTTGTTGGGGGCAATTGCAATTTGTTTGGCCGAGAGGATTCTAAAGCCCAAATTTCCAGGGCTTGTATATAAAGCTCGACCTTCTTGAGTGGAATTATTCACCAACAAGGGTCACTGATTCGGAAATTGAGATTATATTTTAAATGGATCAGCCAGGATGTTTAATTGATCGAATATTATTGTCTAGTTTATAATTAGTGAGAATGTAAGACTGAAACAAGATCAAATCCAATCATGATGCTTTATGTATACCCGGCTTAGGCATAACTAAAACTCCTTAAAATTAGAGCTGAGCTGCCACCAAGGCCTTGCTTGGTGGTAGCTGGAGCCGCCATAATGTTGAGAGCACCCATTCGAGTTTCTCGTACACATATAAGGGACTCAATAATATTTTCTTTCCATAAATGTGAATATGGTAGATATATCTTCTCAAATTTAGTGGGAACATATTTATCTCTATAAATATATGAGTCGAGGTCTAGCCATCAGTTGGTGTAGATTTTCTAGCCATGTTTGATAGATTTCTGGGTTATATTCTAAATACATCAATTTAAAATCCCAATAAACCTTATGTAGATTATAATTATTAAAAAAATAAAAACATGGCTGCTTTTGATCACAGAATTAATTTTGGTGACAAAGCCAAGTCTCTCCCCGTTTCAATCTCTTGGAATTTTTCATTCCCAAATAATGTCAGAATCGAAGTCAAAGTTGCAGTCATGGCAATGGGAAAACGCCACTGCCGGTGCAATTGCAGGCTTCGCCACCGTGGCTGCTATGCATCCTCTCGACGTCGTCCGTACTAGGTTCCAAGGTATCTTTTTTCTTTTTCATATAAAGAAAAATAATTGCAGTGTGTGTTTTTTTATTGATTTTGATTTGTTGTTGTTGTTGTTGTTGAACTAATATGCTAGTTAACGATGGTCGAGTATCAAATCTACCAACTTACAAAAACACAGGTCATGCTATTTTAACCATTGCTCGCTCTGAGGTTTGCTTCTTTCTTCTTCTGTTAATTATAGTTCTATAAGTGATGTGATTCTACTTCCTAAGCTTTAGTTCCATATTACTGAACACATATTATGAATATACAAAAACTTTGATGCTTTAGAACAAAAATATAAAAAATAAAAAATAATCTGATTTGTGCCGTAGAATCAAACGCTTCTTTTGTTGGTAGTAAATATTACTTAATTATGTTCTTACTAGTCACTGGATATGTATCTTTTTGCTCTAGCTGCTCGATAAAATGTTGTCAATTACCAGAATACTTTGTGCTTCAGGGTCTGAGAGGGCTTTATGCTGGGTTTTCTCCTGCAGTTCTCGGGTCAACTCTTTCTTGGGGTCTATATTTCTTCTTGTGAGTGTTAGCTCAGCATTTTTTCCAGCTGGTTGCTTTTACTTTCAATAATTTTATACATCATTTTATTGAAATAATTTTTCTTTCTTTCTTTCTTTGCATATGTAGCTATGGCAGAGCCAAACAGAGATACTCAAAGAATGGGGAGCAGAAGCTGAGCCCTGGTCATCATCTAGTTTCTGCTGCTGAAGCCGGAGCTTTGGTGAGTGCTTGAACTTTCATTGTAATCAGTTTTAAAGGTAACTGAAAAATATCACACTGAATAAGTGTTAATATTAATAATGTAGAGGTCAGAAGGCTGTGTAGAAAAGAATTGTGACGAAAAGAGAGAAGAGTAAGAGACGGTTAGCCAAGTTTAAGCAGCATGAGTGGTAAAGTGCAAACTGTGCATAAATGGCATGTCCCAAGGATTATTCTTCCAATCCACACTTTGAAAAGTAGCATTTTTCAAAGGATAGATACAGCTAGAAATTTTTTGGGTGACATTAGTTGTATTCTTGTTATGATGGTTGTCCTCTTTGGTTTCAGTTGTGCTTTTACATCATATAAATTGTCCCTCTTTTTGCTTGTGATACCAGAGTGGGTTACAACTTCTATCCTATTGATAAGTGCAATGTTGTGGCATTGCTAGGTTTGTTTGTGCACAAATCCTGTTTGGCTTGTAAAAACAAGATTGCAGCTT
Organism: Zanthoxylum bungeanum; assembly: GCA_019454045.1. NCBI lineage: Eukaryota > Viridiplantae > Streptophyta > Magnoliopsida > Sapindales > Rutaceae > Zanthoxylum > Zanthoxylum bungeanum. The sequence goes on from SKCR01032827.1 coordinate 142,010, forward strand.
CAGACACCTCTTCATCAAACTCGATCATATTCTGGAATTTACGGTCTGCTCCTCATTTTTTACTGATATGCTAATAATTGTGTTATCTTAGATAACCTTTTCTTACTAGCGAGTCATTTTAACCTCCAAATACAAGTAATCAAATCAAGTGATTATACTTATACATCTTCTGAATTAACTATTAAGTCCACTGTTGCTTGGACGAAAACTGCTACTAGAAGCTAGTGTAAAAAGAGAATGTCAAACATGTTTGAAGACTCTGAACTTAAATATCTGTGTTGTTTTTCCTTAATATGTATAGATAATTCATTCCAGATGTAAGCTTTAGTGTATTAAGGAGCTCTTAATTAGTAAATTATGAACTTACAAGATTGAATTTCAAGTATTAACCCAATTTCATCTCAGACTTGTTTTGTTTGTTGTGCTGATAATCATTTGTTGTCTTCATTGTTGCTTGCTGATAGTGCTATTTTCTTTAATGTGTCATCAAATTTTCAGATGCCTTAACAACCATAATGAAAGAGGAAGGGTGGAGTGCACTTTATAAAGGGATTGTCCCTGGTCTTTTCCTGGTGAATTGCTGTCATTTTTTTACTGTCTCTCTTCTATAGTTGTCATTATTTGTATGCTTTCTGTAATGCCTAGTGAAGATGATACACACAGATTCTGTATCAATGGGTTTTTTTGGTCATGTTGTTTTATCCTCTTTGTATTTTTTATTTCACAACCTTTTTTTCTGATGTTGGATCTGGAAAAATTTCCCCTGCGTAATTAAGTGGCCAGATATTACATCTCGCCATATTTGCTGCTAGTTATACCTTTGTCAGCTGTCAGTGATATGCATAAGGGAAGTTTCATTTCTTTCCTTCCTTTCTTTTGAGTGGTGTTTGACTTGCTGTTAGTACTTAGTCATATAACAGCGTTGGTGTATGATATGAGATGTGTAATACATTACTTCGGTGCTATTGTGATTGTTGTATTTTGATCAAATCACGGAAATTGTCTCCACATCTTTTTGTTTTACGGATTTGCATTCAAGTTCAGCATACGATCTTTCTCTCTCTCAAAAGATGCTTCAATCATATATATGCCCAAATCCTTTTGAACCTTCATTTGTAATGTGTTGGGAAATTAGTGTGAACTAAGGGCGAGGATATTACTGTGACGTCCCTTCTTGAATTCATGTACTTCACTACATGAATTTCAGTCTCGTGGTTATGTATTTCTAAATTTTTTTTTATGGGAAGATTAATTGCTTAATGACTGTGGGTGCTAGTTGGTTCAGCAAACATCATGGGGTGGTACAAGAGGTTTGGGTTCAAACCCCACTTACATGGGTGGGATTGTGGGAATGGTTTCCGTTCATGCAATCCTGGGAAAAATGATACTAAATGACAGATATCCATCTCAATTAAATGAGGTCTTAGGATACGCCTACAGGCCCTACACCAATATCTTTCTTATTCTATGATCTATCTCAACTTTAATCAAAATTTCTCAATTAAAGGAGACTCTTGGGATATGACAGCTTAATCACATAATGTCTTGTTGTCAAGTGTACACTAATATCTTTCTCATTCTATGATCTATCTCAACTTTTCTTGTTGCCTCTCCCTTTCATACAATCAAAATTGCAAATCCATTATAGCTGCATTCTTTGTATTGTGCAGGTGAGAAAACAAACATGTTATGTGATTGGATGATCGCTCCATGTCAATATGTGTAAAATGGGAAGGTCACACCAAAGATGAATACTGTGATTTTGCTATTCAAGATTTCTGCAACTTACCATGTTTCTGTTTCTTCAGCAGGTTTCTCATGGGGCTATTCAGTTTACAGTGTATGAGGAACTTCGTAAAATTATTGTAGACTTCAAGTCTAAACAAAGGAAACGAAATCTTGACAGTGTTAATAATTTATTAGTAAGTTTTCAAAAATTGGGCGAAAATAAGCATTGGACATATTGTTTTCTTTCTAATTGAGTTTCATATTGGCATTGGCCATTACCAAAAGCATGGTTCTAAAAAACGCTATGCGGTGTTCGGGCGGTGGGGAACCGCCTAGGCCTTCTAGACGGTTTTATTTTTTATTCAAAAAGTTTCGATTTATGTTTGAAAATCTGAGTTCAATTAGATTTAGGGTTATAATTTGATAAATTGAAGTCAATTAGGTTCAAGGTTTGAAAATTTATGTTCAATTAGGTCTAAAAGTGGATTTGGGAGTTTCATGTTGCTGCTGGTGGAGGTTTTGACGGCGGCTGCCGGCCCACGCACCACCGTCGCCGGTGATCGCCCGACGCACGCTCTGGTCCTTCACGTTTAGACAAGGGCGGCCGACACAATAACACCATCCACTTGCCGATCGGAGCCTTATTTTCGTAGATCTAGGATTTTCTGAGAGGCCCGTCGAATTCCTCCGATTACCGGCAACTCGGGATGGCTAGGTACCGCCTAGCGCTTAGACGCCGTCGTTTTGAACACTGACCAATAGACACATATGAGCTGGTCTAGGTTTTTGTATGGTTTTCAATGATGGGAGATTTATCGGACAAATTCATTTACTTTTTCTCCGTTTCATCGTGTCAATGCAAACTTGCAGCTTTATTTTGTAGTTCAAGGATGTAAACTCTGATTCCTTGGTAAAGAGTTATATTTTCTCTATACAATTATTAACAGTGTCTAGCATGTTTGTACAGAATTCAGGTGATTATGCAATACTTGGGGGCTCTTCTAAAATAGCCGCCATGCTTCTGACATATCCATTTCAGGCAAGTATTCCTATTATATCATTGCATCTACTTCCTGGATAATGGGTTTTTTTTTTTTTAATTACTTCGTTAATCTCTTTGTTGTTTGCTTGTGTGGTTTGTGGATTTGTCTTTTCAGGTTATTCGAGCTCGATTGCAGGTAAATTTCATTTTCAGAATCTGTGTGTATTTGTGGTTTGTTAAATTGTTGGAAATTTTCAATTTCAACCCCCCAAAACTGATTTAATGCTGCTGTGTACTTTTACTAATTACCTAACTGGGGTAATATACTTTTCATTTTCAGCAAAGACCCGGTAACGATGGAATTCCAAGATATATGGATAGCTGGCATGTTGTGAGGGAAACTGCACGGTGAGATTAAATTTCAGCACAGGACTTGGGCTTCTTCTAAAGAAGTGACTTAACATCTCTCTCTCTCTCTCTATCTCTCTAGCATTTTGGTCATTTGATTGTTAAACCCATCGCTATTTGTTACCCTGTAAAGTAGGGTGTTCACAGGTTGGGTTTTTTAAAATTTTGTGAGATTCGATCGGGTCGGATCACGTGAAGGTGAGGTTGCGGGTCGGGTCACGTAGAGGTGAAATCCGATCAGATGTGGGTCGGGTCGGGTCAGCCAAAAAAATAATTTTTTTTAAATGAATTAATTATTTTGAAATATAAATATTAGTTATTTTATGTCCTGAAAATTATCATATATATAAAGTTTTAATACAACAAAAGTAACAAACAAATGAAATAATAGTAAATTTTTTAGAAAAATAAAAATATTATAGGGTCGGGTCGGATTTTAGTATCAAACCCGTTGTCCAACCCGAAATTTTTTTTAATTTTTTGTAAACCCGCACCATATGAACACCCGTACTGCAAAAAATTGATTTTGTCGAGCTTTTCGGCCTTTTAAATACAAAGCATGTACTTTCTTGTAGTCATACAGTTCTATCAAAAAAACGTGCTGTAGATTCTCCAGGTGCTACTTTCTTGCAAGGCTGTTTTTTGTTTTTCTTCTCTGGTATTAACATTATTATCTTTCTTTTTTGCGCTTGCAGGTTCGAGGGTCTTCGGGGTTTTTACAAGGGCATCACACCAAACCTTCTGAAAAATGTCCCTGCTGCTTCACTAACATTTATTGTGTATGAGAATGTCCTAAACTTTCTAAAGAAAGCTGGAAATACCTACTGAAAAAATTTTTCGTTTTCATTTTTTCATTCAAAAAAACCACTGGCATATTCAAGCCTCTCATTAAATTTGTTCTAGAGCCCGCCCCTTTTCATTTTCTTGTGAGAGGGAAAATACTACTGCACGAACATAAAAACATTCATTTTCAGAAGAGATTTACAAGGGAGAATAGAAATTGACACATTTTATGTATTCTTCATACAGTCATCGTGTTCACTTCACTATTGTTGCGACAATTGTTAAGGCTGAAATGCAGCTCTGACATTGGTACTAGTTCACAGGAGAATTAAACGTACATGAGGAAAGATGACCCTCCTGAGAAATTTTCCGATGTCCCGAAAACTTGCAGACGAAGTAAAGGATCTCATCAGATGCTTTATGAGCTCTCTCTTGATGGATGAAATGGTAAACATCTAGAATAACAACTTCAAGGTTAGGCTAGGAACAATTCTCTTGAAAACATCTCCTGTTACATATTCTCGTACATGTCGCCCCCAGTAAATTTTGTTGGAATCGTAAACTTTTGTTCCTTGCCATGGTGCAAGAAATTCCCAGTTCCTGTCATTCATCATTTCACAAAATAAACGATCTTCTAATTGCAAATGTAGGTAAAACAACATCAGCCATCAGGTTTCCACAGAAATCAGGATTGCCTATCCTATCATGTCCAATTTAGTGATAAAGCGCTAATTAAACAGATTTGGCTTACTTTCTCACCATAAAAATAAAAAATAAAAAAGGCTTACAGATCCATAGCACTGTAGAAGTCGAAAGCGCCAGAGAAGCCAGATTCTTGAAACTTGTCAGCATAGACCTGGAGGTCCTCTTCAGTTATCCAAATAATCATTGAGCTCCATATCCGGAGGAGTAATTAAATAATGTCTTTGTTATCAGCAAAAACTTCTAAAACAAATCTATGCAGGTTCTTCAACGAGTTGGAACGAAACATATGAACATGCTAGTTCTCAACGTGTGGCTTAATTTTTGTATCTTCTACATCCAGTTCTATTTGAGCATCTTGCAAGTTTTAACTGGGATATCATAGAGTCAACTTACTAGACGAGGATGATTATCAAACACAAGATTGTAGCCAGCATGTGCAAGAAATACATGCAACTTACCCTAACATCCGTGAAGCTGGCAATGAATACAGCCCCTTCTTAGTAACCGCTTGACAAACAAACCTAACGGATGGCAGAAAGACTAAAATAATCACACAACTAATAGGCAAAAGTAACATGTACAAGATGTTTATAATAGTCTGAAAAAGGGGAAAAAAAAGGAAAAAGAAACTTCATAGATTGCTTAGAGCAAAGGCTACTACATGAGAAATCATCAGCTGTTGCCCTGCTATCACGAGAATAATTACAGAAGGATTCAAGGATTTCAGTCTCACAATGCACCATTTATATCTCCTTGGGTTAACCACAAAGACCATACGAAGTTTCATCCTTTCACATCACTAAAACAAGAAAAGTTACTCTACACAAATATCAGGCATCGGCATTTACAGGAGTTATTAAAGCATGAAGTCTAAAAAGCATTTATAGAATGCTTATTTACTCATTTGCTTTCATTTTCGTTTAAAATAGGAAGCCAACTACTCTAATTATTTAAACTAATTGATGTGAGGATGCTTTGCTTATTATACTTTATCATCATGGAACCACCACCTAGTCTCCTTCGGAGATCGGCCGTTTCTACAGTTCTTGACATAGCGGTCGTTATCTTCAGGGCGTTGCTGCAAGCCAGGTCAAGATGCATCAAATTCTAAACAGACGATATTCATTAAATAAGGAAAATTCTCAATTCCCCATCCCCTCAAATTTACTAGCGAATCATATGATACAGAGTCGCATTAAAGGTATACCCATCATTTTACTGAAACAAGTTGGTGTCTGCTAGTTTAAACATTTCAGCCAAACGATGAGTGGAGACCCATAAATTAGTATGAATCATGCGTGATTCACAACAAGAGTGACTTAAAATTGAGGGCAAGGATTAGGTATGGACCTAGAAATTCAATGAAATTGTAATCAAACCTTAACAGTCGAGCTTGAAAGCATGGAGAGGATACTGATACAAATGGAACTAACAGTCATGGCTGGGGACCATGAATCGTACAGGATATCTACACCATAAAAGTAACAATTATACATACTTTAAATGCCAGTTTTGATGAAAATATATTGAAAGACAAAGTACACCTATTTCAAGATATTCAGACAAGGTAAATGAATATTAAACAAAAATGAGACATGGTTCAAAAGCCCCAGATAAAATTAGCTCAGATAAGAAATTAAGAAACAAAAAGCTCCATTCCTGTCCTAGCTAATGTCATGATACACTGGGGGGTTTATCATGTAATAGTACTAATAATCATGATGTTCACAAATCTAGTATTAGTTTGGTTGCCTGAAATCTAAGCTAAAAAATTTATTTTCTTGTCACATTATGTATAAATTAATAACATTCCCCCAACATGCAAAAGAAAAATCTTCTAAAAGAAATCAAAACAAGATATTCTGGATAAGGGTCTCATTTTCAACAAATGAGTGAACCCAATTCGTTCAAAAACAAGGAAACAAATAAGTTTATGATGTGAACAAGAGAGTGCCAGAATAGATATGATAAAGAGAAACCCCCAAGCAATAGTGGACCATGAGGATATCTCAATCCAGAAAATCAAAATACAGCGACAGTAGATATGTTTCACAATTTATCAAAAAAAAAAAGGTTAAAATAGATAGAGATTTATATAAATAATAGAAATAGAAAGCATGGACCCATAAAAATACCTAAGCAAATATGACCATTGCTATAAATATGAGGATGAAGAGGAGCCGGATGAAGAAAAATGACCTGTTCAACCCCCATAACCAGATAGGAAAACAAAAAATTCCATCACCAATAGTATTCAACATAAATATTATATAAAATAAACATATTTAAAAAAAAAAAAATTAGAAAAGATTGGTGGGTTTAGGACAAGTGAACCTGAGGGGCTTCCATAGGGTAATGCTCAGGAAAATCAACCTGAAGTTGGTAGGTTTCATTAGCGTAGAGGGTCCCTGGAGCTCCATTTGCTTCTATAACCCACCTTTGCATTTCAATAACATAATATTACTAACCCAATAAAAGGAAAAGAGATCACCATTTTAAAACCCAATATAAAGAAGGCAAAAACATAATGAAGTGCAAAATCCTAAATAATTATTTTTTCCTCCATCAATAAAAAGGGAGTTACCTTTGGAGATTGTCTGTGACCTTATGTTTGAAACTAGAAGGTGGGTTGACCTGCCACTCCACAAGCTCTTTCTGAAGGCGATTGCAAGCAATCTTGCTCAGAGCCTATAAACATCCCAAAAAAAATACATATTAATTAATTGAGAAGTCAAAAACATCAAATCGTTTGATATTAATAAGTGAATCCATTTAGATTAAAACCTTGCGAGCGGAGGTGGAGGAGCCAGTCATGGTTTCTATCTGAAAAATGAAAATGGATATTTGATGAAGACAGAGTCAGAGTCAGAGAGAGGGGTTTACTTTTGTTGAAATAATATTTCTGGTTGGAAAATATTGTAAAGCAATATTAAATATAAAAATATAGAATTATCTTTTTAATATAAATAATTACTATAAATATATAAATTAATTATAATATTTTTTTTTAAACAAATATTTCATAGTAAAAATTAATATTAAATAAAATATAATTAATTTCCAAAAGTCATTAATAATTGTGGCTATGAAAATGATTTAATTGATGAACAAGTTGAGAATATTGAAAAGTTAACTGGAATATTTTTGGAATTCAAAAATTTTAAACTATCATAACATTTTAAATTTAAAATGTTATGAATAGCGGGATTTTGGGGAAGTTTTCAACCCATAAAATAACCTTAAAAAATCATATCTCCCCAACACACTTCTTTTCAAACATCAAAGTTTA